>JAOXOE010031172.1:0-12219 GCA_028565055.1 Phoeniculus purpureus
TCCCTTATGAGGAGAGGCTGAGGGAGCTGGGTCTCTTTAGCTTGGAGAAGAAGAGACTGAGGGGTGACCTCATTAATATTTATAAATATGTAAGGAGTAGGTGTCAGGAAGATGGAGCCACGCTCTTCTCAATGTCTTCTTAATGTCATCTAGTGATAGGACAAGGGGCAATGGGTGTAAATTGTAACATAGGAGGTTCCATATGAATATCAGAAGGAACTTCTTCCCAGTGAGGGTGACAGAGTGCTGGAAGGGGCTGCCCAGGGGGCTTGTGGAGTCTCCTTCTCTGGAGACTTTTAAAACCCACCTGGGTATGTTCCTACGTGCCTTGGTTTACATGATCCTGCTTTGGCATGGGGATTGAACTAGATGATCTTTCAAGATCCCTTCCAATCCCTAATGTTCTGTGATTCTGTGATACAGCAAAGCACACTGGCTACTTGATGATATCTGTGAAGAAAATCTTATGAAATCTTACAGGATTAAAGATGGGAAAGGAGGATGAAACACCTTTGTGTTTCATGATTTTGTCTGCATTCCAATAGCTTTTCCAATGCATTTTTGGAATTTTTTTCCATGTTATCTAGCTCTCTCTAGCCATTTTTAGTATTCGGGTCTCTCAATTAAACTGTGGATACCTTATCATGGGAGGAATGTGAGGTGACTGTCTCACTTATCCTGATCCATTTGATGTACATATTAAAGAGGAATTTATTCTTCGTGTGTGTAATCCAAACTCTTGGAGACTGTGTCAATCCTTAAAGAATAAGGCACTGCATAGTCCCTGACAGAGGAAAAACAATCAAATGTATTCTCTGTAGTTTTTGTGACCTGCGTCCAGTATCCTACGTCGAATAAAAATAAAATGTGGAAGTTTGATTTACTACGTTTCACCCACCCTCTCCCCCCATGGTATAACAAACAATCCAATAAATACAAGATATTAATTTTTTTCTGGTATTTTTTTCTCCCTTTTAATTTGCCTTGAGAATACAGAAGCTTAAGTGAAGACTTAAAGTAGTCTCTATTGACAAAGCAGCAAGCCACTATTCCTCTTAATTCCTTTATCATCTGTACTTTCTCATTTGGAAGGGTAATCACCCAAACATTTGCTTTGAGAAAGCCTTTATCTTGCTTTAGATGTTCTTGCTACTATGTCTGCTAACAAGATAAGGGCTTTGACACAGAATCTTAGAACAGTTTAGGCTGAAAGGAGAATGTTATAGAAGACTGTTCATCAGTATTAGTAAAGAATGATGATGCTGAAGCATAATTCATAAACGTCCAGGTGATTTGAAAAAAGACCTAGTTAGTGTGTTTAATATAATTTAATATAATGTGTTGCCAGGGCTGTTACTGGATGATACGGAAAAGGGTTAAATCACCTTGTGTGTAGTGGAAATGTCAATATATACAACAAACACCCCCCCCCCATGTGTTCAGGGTACTAAATGGCATGTTTGTTTGTTTGCTTTGAAACAGTAGCACTTAAAATTTTAGCATAGCTTAAGATACAGAGATTTTTCATTTACATCTGAGGGGTTGGGTTCTTTTGTTGCAGGGAAGCTTTAGTGTTAAAATGTAAGTTTCCTTTTCTTTCAGTAGTTTAATGGTAAAGTTTTTTCCCAGACACTGACAGTTTCTTTTGTAACAATTTTAGGAAAGGATAATGACTATTATTTGGAAGATGAAATAGTGACAAGTAATGCATTGAATGTTAATATTATCTGCGGGCGTCTTAGGAGTAAAAAAGCATGGTTTGAGAGGGATAAGCAGGTTTTAGACTGTGGGGAAGAAAGTGTAATCATTAATGGATGTATTTGTTTCAAATATAGAGCTAAGAAAGCGAAAAACTCAATAGATAAGTCTACTGAGACTGATAATGGCTACGTGTCCCTTGATGGGAAAAAGACAGGTAAAAGCAGCGAAGAGTGTGTGCAGGCCCATGAACGCCGATGTGAAATGATTAAACCAGAAGAGTCAGGGTGGAGCACTGCAACAGTGAGAGATGCCTTCATCAATCACAGTCATCACAAAGTAAGTGTGCGTGGCTGCTTTCGAAGCAACTTTATTGATTTGTCAAATGGAGTCTGAAATATGTTCTCATAATACTTTTTAATGCATTCTTATGTACTCTAAAACTGTTATTGTAAAATTAAATCAGGCTTAGGCTGCTGAGTACAACAAATACATTGTCATGTTTATTCTTGTATTCCTAACCTTTCCTTCTTCTAAAACATTCTTTGCCCTTCTGTATTTCAATGCACAACTTTATGTGCTGTCTTTTATTGGTGGGTACAAAGCTAAGCACTTTGTACTTTTTCCTGCCTCTTTGCTACACTGCTCACAGCTCTGTCTCAGTGCTAAATGGTATATATTTTTGTAAATTTGAGGTCATTCTAAGCATTTGCCTTTTATTTGTCTTCCTTTTATTTTGTTTTTTTTTGAAGGGGGGTGTTGGTTGCTTTTATCATTTAACTGTTACCTTTAAATGAAGGAAGCAGTTTCCCTTAGCAGAGTGGACAGCTCTGTAGTGAGGAATAGGAATGAGATGGAACCATAGTGAGTGGTGGTGAAAGCAAGCTCTTAACTTTTCATTTGGCTATGTTTGAGCATCTCCTGGATATTTTCATCTTACTGTTCTGTGGAATAGCTTTTCCGAAATGTTTTTCTGGACTCTTATCATTGGCATTTGAACAAATGTTGACTGTTGTTCTAGCTCTTATGCTTGGCTCTGTCTCTGTAGTATTTACCATCAGTGATCAATTATAGCAAGGGTTTTTCCATGGTAATATAAAAAAGAAATGTTATTCTACTGGGAAATGTACAGTACACTTTTTTGTATACCAAAGTTACTCTATGGATTTCATATTCCAGTTATTTAACATCCCCTTAAATATCTATATTAAATCAGAATCAAGGTGCTGAAGGTACATCTCAGAGCAAAAACTTCAGTCTTACTGCTCTGCAGGATGTGTGTTCTTAACAGTTAGTAGCTGAGGTTCAGTTATCAATTCCACTTTTATATTCTTGATGAAATTAAACAAATCAAGGATTTTAAGAAATATTTTAAGAGTTTTAAGGATGTTTTTGATGGAGTGGATTAGATGTTGTCGTTGTTCAACTTTGTCAGTATGCACCCATATTACAGAGAAGTTGGCAGAAGCTAGAACAGGCTCCTCTTCCTCCTCTTCTCTTCCTCCTTTCTTCTTCCAGAGACAATCAAAACATATTGATGCCACTGCAAAAATTAGTAGATAAGACAGTCTGAGTATTCTGCACACAATTTGTAGCATTTTCCTGTTGAAGAAGTAGTAAATGTTAACTTCGTACTGTATGTGGTAATAATTCAATGTTATAGTGTCTGCTGCCACAGTTTTGGTTTTTCTGATTAGTCTGGGTTTGGTTTTTTTGCCATAGATCTGTGTATTGTGTCACAAGTCTTCCTTGCTAGGTTAAATTTAGACAAAATCACATTGTTCTTTAGTATAATGTAAACTATGTTATGGTGGCCATCACAGAAACATGGTGAGGTGACTTCCACAACTGCAGTGCTACAATTGATGGGTATCAACTTTTCAGAAGGGATAGGCAAGGAAGAAGAGGTAGTGAAGTGGGCCTCTCTCTTAGGGAGACATATGAAATCATAGAAATCAAAGAGGGTGAGGATAGGTTTGAGGCGTTATGGGTAAGAATCAGGAGCAAGAATGATTTTATGGCGGGAATCAATCTTATAGACCACCCACCCAAGGTAAAGAAGCAGATGAAACTTTTTATGAGCAATTGAAAGAGGTTTCAGTATCACTGCCCTTTGTGCTTATGGGAGACTTCAGTTTTCCTGATGTCTGCTGGAAATACAGCAGAAGGGAACAGTCCCATAGATTCCTGGAGTGTGTGGAAGAGAACTTCCTGGCACAGCTGGTAAGGGAGCCAACCAGGGAAGGTGCCCTCTTGGACCTGCTTCTTGTGAACAGGGGAGGTAAAGGTTGGAGGTCATCTAGGACACAGTCATCATGAGATGATTTGAGTTTTCAATCCTTAGAGAAGCAAAGAGAGGGGTTAGTAAAACTGCTACCTTAGATTTCTGGAGGGTGAACTTTGGCCTGTTCAGGAGACTGATTAACGGAGTCCCCTGGGAGGCTGCCCTGAAAGATGCAGGAGTCCAGGTCGACCGGACATATTTCAGGAGCAGGCTGTTCCCGTGTGCTGAAAAACAGATTGGTTGTGAAGGAGGCCAGCCTGATTGAGCAGGGAGCTTTTGCAAGAACTCAAGGCAAGAAAAAAACGTATCAGCTTTGGAAAGAGGAGCAGGTGAATCAGGAAGTGTTTAAGGATATTGTAAGGTCATGCAGAAGGAGAATCAGAGATGCGAAAGCTCAGTTAGAACTTAATTTGGCCAAATTTGTTAAGGAAAGAAGAAGTGTTTTTATAAATCCATTAATAACAAAAGGGGAGCCAGGGGAAATATCCACTCCTTATTGGATGAAGGGGAAAACATAGTAATTGAAGACAGCGAAAAGGCTGAGGTACTTAACACCTTCTTTGCCTCAGCCTTTAACAAAAAACTTGGCTATCTTCAGGGTAACTGGGCTCCTAAGTTCATAGACAGGGATGGGGAACAGAATATCTCTGCTGTAATCCAGGAAGAAGCAGTTAGTGACCTGGTGTGCCACTCTAGATCCTAATGAGTCTATGGGTCCGGATAGGGTTCATCCCAGGGTGCTCAAGGAGTTGGCACAAGAACTGGCTAAGCTGCTCTCCATCATTTATCACTGGTCCTGTATAACCGGGGAGGTCCCAGATGACTGGAGGTTGACTATCCACAAGAAGGGCTGGACAGAAGATCTGGGGAACTCTAGGCTTGGCAGCCTGATTTCAGTGCCTGACAAGGATATGGAGCAAATCATCCTGAGTGTCATTGAGTGGCATATACAAGACAACCAGAGGAGTAGGCATAGCCAGCATGCGTTCTAGGAACGCTGATCTCATTCTAACACTGAAAGACCTGCTAAGTGGATGAAGGGAAAGCTGTGGATGTGATCTACCTAGACTTCAGCAAAGCCTTCGACACAGCATGCCATCATCCTCCCGGAAAAGCTGGCAGCCCATGGCTTGGATGCGTACGCCCTCCATCGTGTTAAAAACTGGCTGGATGACCAGGCACAAGGAGTAGTTGTGAATGGTGCCGCATCCAGCTGGTGTCCCCTAGGGATCAGTGCTGGGCCCAGTTCTATTAACTGCCTCTATTGATGACCTAGATGGGGGGATCGAATTGACCCTTAGGAAATTCATGGATGACAACAAGTTGGGGAGGAGTGTCCATCTACTGGAGAATAGGAAGATGCTGCAGAGAGATCTGGACAGGCTGGGTCAGTGAGCAGAGGCCAGCGGGCTAAGGTTTAGCAAGGCCACGTGCAGGGTCCTGCATTTTGGCCACAATAACTCTCTGCAGCTACAGACTGGGGGATAAGTGGCTGGAGAGCAGCCTGGCAGAGGGGTCCTGGGAGTACTGGTTGACAACCAGTTGAACATGAGCCAGCAGTGTGCCCAGGTGGCACCAAAGGCCAATGGCGTCCTAGCTTGTTTCAGGAATAATGTGGCCAACAGGACTAGGGACGTAATTCTTCTCCTGTGAGGCCTCACCTCAAGTACTGGGGGCAGTTCTGGGCCCCTCACTTCAAGAAAGTCCTTGAGGTGCTGGAGTGTGGGTCCAGAGGAGAGCAGTGAGGCTGGGGAAGGGACTAAAGGGGAAGTCTTATGAGGAAAGGCTGAAGGAGCTGAGGTTGTTTAGCCAGGAGGCAACTCTCTGTAACTACCTGAAGGGAAGTTGTAGTCAGGTGGGGGTTGGGCCCTTCTCCCAGGCAACTAGTGACAGGACAAGAGGGCAGGGTCTGAAGCTGTGCAAGGGGGGTTTAAGTTGGATGTTAGGGAGCCCTTCCTCATGGAAAGGGTGATCATACATTAGAATGAGCCACCCAAGGAGGTGGTGAGTCCCCACCTCTGGAGATCTTTAAGAAAAGACTGGATGTGGCACTTAGTGCCTCGGTCTAGGTGATTGTGGTGATGTTAGGTCGTAGGATGGACTTGATGATCTCAGAGGTCTTTTCCAGCCTCAGTAATTCTGTGATTCTGTGATCATCTGAGAATTTTAATTATATCATAGTATCAGTTTTGTAATTCCTGCTGTACTACTTCATTTTGACAACTGGAAATACGTTAATATCTGATTTAACTGAGCACAGGTAATAATGCTGCAGAAAGAATTTTTATTCCAGTAGCTGCAAACAAGGTCTAGTAAGTCAGAGTGTATGGCTCACTAATGTTGTTACTTCTTGTACTAGGATACTCACAGGACTGTGACAAATTTATCAGATGAAGTTTCCAGTGAAGAAGGGCCTGAAACTGGATATTCTTTACGTCGCAATGTTGAACGCACTTCTAGTGACTGTACCCTTCGAAACAGGAAATCTCACCATTACAAGAAACACTGTCCTCTGGAGGTGTGACCTGTTCTATTGCTTCTGTTCTATGACTTGTTAAAACCTCTTGGTTTCTTATTGAATAGATATATTTTCCTCAAACTTTTTTCTACTATGAGATTCTTGATTTCTGTTAATTAGAAGTTATGGTAGTGAAGGACAGGGATTTATTTTTTTTCAGTGACAGCATTTTGAAGTAAAGAGGTTTTTATGTAGTTGGCTTGAGCTTCATCGTATTTTTCAGTTTGTTTTAAGGAATCCAAAATGTATTCTGTAAACCTTCCATCGGGTTATGGGAACTCTTTTGCTCTCTTTTGACATCAGTTCTCTTCTTTGGAAACTGAAGTGTCATAAAAACAGTAGTAACTCTCAATACACCAGTTCTCATCATGCTGGTGTTTTTTTGTGGTTTTAGTATTTTGAATTCTTACCTTTCTGTGGAGAAGTCTGACTCTGAGGGAATAAAAACTCTGAGACATTCATATTTATTGAATCAGTAATTTAAAATATATTGTAATGAAATCTCAAGGAAGTTGTTAATGCATAAAAATACTGAAACGTTATGTCCCTTCCAACCTGTAACATTCTGTGAATTGGGACTTTTTTTGCTGGAAAAGTCCTGCAAAGTCATGGAGTCTATCACTGAAGACGCTTTGCATAAAAACATTATCTGATAATCTGCTTTTAATTCTTGGACTTCCGTTAAAACTGTTCAGAAGGGTAATTAAGTTGTTTAATGTCTTAGGCATGTTTGATTTAGGATAAGTGAACAGGTCAATACTTGGAACTGTTTGTTTCATATCACAGATGTTGTCTCTGATTGTGCCCTTATGCAGCTAATAGTGCTTGTCAAGAGGAAGCAGAACAACTTTATTATGATCAGGTTTTTTTCAGCAAGAATGTGTTTTCTCTTGCATAGAGTGCTTTAGAGCTAGAGAAGATTGTGTTGGTATCTTCAGAAACTGAAATAGACTCCCTGTCTATTTAATACTACTTTTGCCATTTGCTTGTGTTACTGATGCCGCAAAAGAGGAAGCCTTTCTTTGTTGTTACCAACTCACCTCCCCTGCACCATGACACAGGAAATGAAACAATAGTTTTCCAATCTATCAAAGTGTTCTTTGTATTGAAAGAAAAATAGATGGAGAAGTCAGTGGATATACTCCTGACTTACGTCCTCCATTTTCTTTTATCCAACAGACAAGTTTGGTTGTCAGCTTAACTGTTGTTTGAGCAAGCATTTTGAATGTTCTTAGTCCCAGTAGTGAATACTTTCTATAACTATTTTTAATTCATTAATACAAGTAATATTAAATTAGTAGGTCTGCTGAAATGTTGCTTGATTTTCTTTTTTGTGATCTAAAAATGTATATTCTCAATGGTATAGACAAGTGTATGTACTCTACTGGTACAAAAAACCAGCTTTTGTGTTAAGAGGGACCATAAACTGCTGGAGGATGGCAATGAGTAGGATGGGACTACTTTTAAGATTTCCTTCTTACATTGCAGGGAATGTTTTCTGCTTGCTAGTTTAAAGCTCTTCATTCTTGTTCTGAAGACATTAGATTGTTTTAGGTGTATGCATGGCATGATTTGAATGTCCTAAACTTAGTATTTTTCTTGCTTTCTTTATCTAAGATACAGGGAAAATTGGAAAATGAGGCATGCTGCTTTTTTCTCACGTACAGTTTGTGTGAATATTTGTGTTTTATGTGTGACTGTGTAGATTACACATATTCCTACCTAGCATTGGCTGTGTATGCTCTTGGTTATTTTTCCTCTCTACACCTGGAGCATAACTGTCTTCAAATACTCCTTTTTTTTTTCATTATTATTACAGGCTTTTACCTTGAGAAATGTACTTCAGGAACATATCAAGCTTTCTTTTTAACTAGTTAAATTCTGTCCTCACAGCTTGCTTGAAAGTCTTCAGGTCTTGAATGACTTGGAAACATTTGTCCCTTCTTCCTCCAGGGCCTTGCCTTTCTAGAAAAGAATTGCTTACTGTATGGAGAAGTTAATCAGTACCTAAAAGTACTCCCGGTCAAACAACTAGAAACAAAAAAGATTTAAATACCTCATGAATGAGGCTTTTCTCACTCTTGGTAACATTTCCTTATTACAGTTGCAGTCTCATGTATGTGGCTTTAAGCCTTGCTTGTCTTTCATGTTTTCCCTAAAATAACGAAACTGTAAAGCGGTTTTAAAGGAGACATTATTTATAGCTTACAAAATCAGAAGTTTGAGACATAGTTGGAGTCTGTGGCTTGATTATTGCTGTGTAAGTCCAAAAATTAGTAAGTTTCAAGTATCTGCAGAATACTTATGTCTTTTAAGAAGTTGATATGATTTACTTCTTCCTTATGTGATGTCCTCGTCAACAAAATAGGGACCAGGGACTGTTTATACAGCATCTAAGACTGTCCAACCTCTTAGTCCTTCAACAAACGTGTAGCTCTTTCTGATGAGACAGATAACAAATTGGAGCCTAAATCTAGATTAGTGTGAATTCACTAATTTCAACTTTGTTTCCTGACAGAACAGTTATAATGTAGAATAAAAAAGCTGCATTAATTCCCATGCTTATTTTGGTTTCAGGATACGCCTAAATCAGGTACTAGCTGCAGTTCTCGGTGTTCAAGCTCGAGACAAGATTCCGAGAGTGCAAGGCCAGAATCAGAAACTGAAGATGTGCTGTGGGAAGACCTCTTACACTGTGCAGAGTGCCATTCTTCTTGTACCAGTGAGACAGATGTAGAAAGCCCTCAAGTGAATCCATGCGTCAAGAAAGAATACAGAGATGATCCGTTTCATCAGGTGGGTATCCACCAATTTTTATTTTCTTACAGTACATACAACTTCAGTGTTGCCATCTTTATCATGTGGCAGGAGGCCAAGGAGAAAGAGCTCTATTAAATGAAAGTAACAAAGCCAAAGTGTGTTGATAGAATTAAAACAAGAAAAATTTGATTTCTGCTATTTAGTCATAAATTTCCTCAAATGAAGAGGATGCAACAGTCTACTGAAATAGCTTATGGAGTATTTGAGTGTTTGAATCTGAGCTCTCGTTCTAGTTCAGGACAAGCACTGATTGATTTAAATTTCCTCTGTGGTAGATGGTTCTGGTTTGGTGGTTTTTTTTCCCTTTAGTGGGATTACTTTTTAGTGAGCACATATTCAGACATCTTTCTTTTTGCTTTAAATATGGGAAAGCAAATCAAAGCATAATGTACATACTATCCAATGTTATATATACACACCCTATATATGTGTTGTTACATGTATATTAGGTATGTCTAAATCATATTTGGATAGCTTAAAGGTAAAAATAAAAATATAGTCACTTTTATTTCACTTCCAGAATGTTGTTCTTCAGAAATGACTGGCAAAAGATTTTAGTGTTATGCAACACTTCAGTTGTAGCCTGCCTTGGGTTAATGTTGTACATAATCCTTGGTTAATGCTTCATTATAACCATTATAACTGTCAAGTATTCATTTATCTGACAAAATCCATTCAGATGTCACAGTTCCAGCTGTATTTGTGGTACAAGTCATACTTTAAATTGCATGGTTAATCGCACTGCGAATTTGGACTATTTAAAGATATGGAGAGAATGTGAGACATTCTTCTGGGGAAACACATATGTGTTGGTAGTGCTTCCTCAGCACTAAGAAATGCTGTGTCCAAGACAGTATGACTAAAGGAAAACAGTTTCAAAAGACAGGCTTCTCACTCAGAGTCAGTATTAAAAATCCTGTATTTGATTTTAGCCACCACTACACACTCCTGCCTCAAAAAAAAAGACAAACCCAAAGAGAGGAGTTAAGTTTCCATGCAGTCTTTGCCTTTTTTAAAATTTGTTTGTAGTTCATCTTCTACACTAACGTGGAAGCCTTGCAATGGGGACTTAAATGGCAGTATATGCACTTTTTTCTGTGTGATTATAGATTGTGGTTTTTTTTTTCTTTGAATCATAGAATCATTAGGGATTGGAAGGGACCTTGAAAAGATCATCTAGTCTATTCCTCCTGCCACAGCAGGATCACCTAGACCAAGTCACACAAGAATGCATCCAGGCAGGTTTTAAATGTCTCCAGAGGAGACTCCACAACTCCCCTGGGCAGCCTGTTCCAGTGCTGCTCTGTCACCCTCACTGTGAACAAGTTGCTTCTCATATTTATATGGAACCTCCTATGTTCCAGCTTGAGTTTCAGCTCCTGGTGTTGATACTCCCTCTAGAGGGAAACCTTGAAAATCGATTGTTAAGAAAGTTCTGCAGCTAATACTTGCATTGTTTTAATAATATAAATCAGGGATTTTTCATTCAATGGAAAGACGAGAGATCCTTTAGTACTTAGAAAAATGAAACCGTTTCTGATAAATACTAATAAAGCAAGTAGTAAAACAAAAATACGCACTCGTAACCAATGATAAATTAAATTTTACAAGTATCACTCCCCTCTCTGTGTTCCCTCCCCTACACTCCGCACCTCCACTTCCAGTAGGTTGGTGCACATGGTGTTTGGTGACTGGGCAAGATGTGAGGGAATTTTAATCCCATGAATGGAAGAGTAGTGAGGGAAGTCGGGAAATGGCTGCAGAAGAACTTGTGGCCTCAACATTTTTCCAGATCCTTTAGTTCTCACTTAGCTCTCTGGTTAAAGGTGCCTGAGCTGTAAGTGCATTTGGTAGGCTAAGCTGGGATTGCTTGGCTTTTGGAGCAGCAATGTTGCATTGATTAGAATCCTACCACTCTGTCTTGGCAAGATACACTTAGCACAGCCTTTATCAGTGACAAAGATTGTGAATTACACAAGTGTCATTAAAAGCATGTTACAAAAACTGTTTTCCCCAGACTCTACCAGAGGAGAGTACTTCTCAGAATGTTAAGGGAAATAATAATAAGCAGAAAAATAAAATACTCCATTGAACATGCCTACTGACAAGCCGTCTGTAATTTTGACACCTTTGTTTTCATACTTCTCTCTTCTTTGATGTGCTTGGGCAAAAACGCCAGCTAATACTCAACCACAGTAACTCAGTGCCATAAGAAAATTAATTTTGGGGATGGAGAGATCTCTTCTGGAGAAGGAAGTGGATGATTTTGAAGAATATGGTTAATGTTGTATGACCTTGAATAATGTGTTCCGTTTTGGGCCTCTTGCTGCAAGATGGACATAGAAGTACTGGAACATGTCCGGAGGAGGACAGTGAGGCTCATGAAGGGTCTGGAGCATAAATCTTATGAGGAGCAGCTGAGACAGCTAGAGCTATTTAGCCAGAGAAAAAGAGGCTGAGGCAAGACCCATCTGCTCTCTACAACTACCTGGAAGGAGGTTGAAGCAAGGGACGGGCTCAGCTTCATCTCCCTTTTGGCAAATGATAGGACCAGAAGGAAGGAAAGATTGCAAGTTGTGCTGGGGGAGGTTTATGCTGGATGTTACGAAGAATTTCTTCATTGAAAGGGTTATCAAGCATTGATATACCAAAGAGGCTGCCCAAGGCAGAGTTGGAGTCACCATCCCTGGAAGTATTCAAACAACATGTGGACCTGGTGCTTCAGGATATGGTTCAGTGGTGAATTTGCAGTGGTGGGTTGAAGATTGGATTTGATTACCCTAAAGTTTTCATCCAACCAAAGAGATTCTGTGATTCTGTAGCATAGAATCATAATGGATTGGAAGGGACCTCAAAAGATCATCTAGTCCAATCCGCCTGCAACAGCAGGATCACCTAG
>JAOXOE010031173.1:0-12218 GCA_028565055.1 Phoeniculus purpureus
GAGGGTGCCAGAGCCCTGGCAGGGGCTGCCCAGGGGGTTGTGGAGTCTCCTTCTCTGGAGACGTTTCAAACCCTCCTAGACGGTTCCTGTGCGACTGGACCTAGGGGATCCTGCTGTGGCAGGGGGATGGGACTGGATGATCTCTCGAGGTCCCTTCCAACACCTAATGTTCTGGGATTCTGTGATTAACTGCCCAGGACGACCCAACACAGGTCTTCTGCAGCTAACATTCTCCCCTGAGCAGCTGTGTGGCGACGGCTGTCAAACCAGCCATCACTTCCTTTGTTTGTGGGTTCAGTGCTCTGCCTGCAAGCATGTGGGAACTGCAGACACCCCCCTACACAAGAACTAGGCTCTAGCCCGCGGCCACACTTGGGAATCATTAACGTGAGGAACTGCTGCAAGTGCTGGCTGCAGAGCCTGAGCCAACCCAACCCTTACCAACTCTTTCTGCAGCGTTTTCTTGAGCTCTGCCATTCTTTGCTGTAGCTGCTTTATCATCTGTAAGCACAGCAAAGGACAGTGTTAGTAGAGTACTCGCTGTCAGGACACACTCTGAGCCACAGAGATCTGCAAAGAGACATGAAACAATCGTTAACCGACGCTCATGGCTCTGAGGCAGCAACCTGAGCACCCTGTCTGTCTGCAGCAGCACACGTGTGACAGGAGCCCCAGGCCTGCAGTCCCAGCACCGTGGAAGTGCCCTGAGCTCACACAGAGGGGCTCTGCAGCAAAGCTGTCATGGGACCATCTGGAGCAGCTGTCCTCCAGAACAGGAAAGGGTTCCTACAGTTCTGGCTGCAGCTTTATCTGGGTCCTTACACAATCCGAAGGCAAAACAACTACTCACAGAACGCAGCGTATCTGCCCTCTGGGTAAGCTGGCCCTTCTGAGGCTGCAGCACAGGCAGCACCACTTAGTCACCTTCCTAATTAAAAGGAGAATCACTAAGAGCTCTTCTGCTCACCTTGCTCTTCTCAGCAATCTGCTGTTCCAGCTCTCTGTTTTCCTTCTGAAGCTGAACGACGTCTGCAGGCGCCACCTCTCCGTTCTGCTCCACCACCCGGCTTTCTGGTGAACGGCAAAGCTTGTTGTCCAGGGCTCTCGAGGGGTCCTCTAGCTCTGAAACCTGCAAAAACACAATGCGAGAACTGCAGAGACATGACGGCGTTTGCAGCCCACAGCCCATCTGGTGGCCACGTCGTGCGCTGCTTAGTGCTTCTGGGTCTCTGGCACCGGATGGACAGGACTGGGGGCTCCTGCTCACCAGCCTGTTCTCCTGAGAAGCCTGAACACATCAGATTTGGAACTGCACTCACGTTTTTCTCATGCTCCCTGGCCACCAGGCTCTCCTGTACCTGCAGCTTCAGTTCCTCTATCTCCTTTCTTGCCATTTCTTCCTTCTCCACTGCTCGGCTCTTACTGGCTTCTAAGTCGGACTGCAGCTGGTGCACTCGGAGCAAGAGAGCCTCACCATCTGCGACAGGAGAGACCTGCTTAGTATCAGCCTGCTGAACCACACGGGAGTTCCCAATGATCTTCTCTAGCAAAGCAGGGGAGAGTGAAGGCAAACAGCGACTTGTTCTGCCTGCTCTGCCATTTTTAGAGAGCAACGAGCCAGCAGGTCTGGCTCTGTAGTGTTCTGCACCAAGCCAGTCAGCGCAAACAGCACAGAACGATCCGGTAGTCTGGGGTGCACAAACCTAACACTCACATTTCAGGAAGCGGATTTGCTTTGAAGGACACCCTGTCCCACCTCCCGGGCAAGCCCAGAGCGGGAGGCTGGACACAGATAAGGCTGAGACACAGCAGACTCCTCCGGTCTCACCTTGACTGAGCTGCTTCAGTTCCTCCTCCCGTTTCTGCAGCATCTCACATCTGCCAGCGAGCAGCTCGTCCTTCTCCTTTACTAAGGAAGCCAGATGTGAAACCTTCCGAGGAGGCAAACAGACAGACACCACTCATTAACGCTCCAAACCCAGGAGGCACTGGGAGATTTCCACGGACCTCAGAGCTCCAGGATTTGTTCTCTGGGGGAAGACCCAGAGAAGACTCAGAGTGCGTCGCTCCACAGCGCTGACCTCACTTACGGGCACTGCAGTCCCCGTAAGAGGTTAAACACCCTTCCCTCCTGATGAACCCTGTGCCACAGGCTGCTGCCCCACCAGGGTGGCAGCTCTAAAGCTGCCCCCAAGCAAGACCAGAGATGCTGACACCTCTTGCAGCATCGCTGGACCCAGCAAGAACAGATCCACAGCAGAGCCATGTCCTCCCCACGGAAGACCTTCTCCGGGTTGGTGAGGTTCTTGTGCAGGATTTACACAGACACCTCAGAGTCTCAGGTCTGGAGGCCATCGTTGCTGCTGTGATTCTGACTCACAGTCCTGCCCACCATGAGAATGAAGAACAGACCCAGCGTGGCGGGGAGCACCCCAGTGGCTGTCAGGTCAGGTCTCACCCACCTGCTGCTGCAATTCCTCTCTCTGCTTTCGTGTTTCTTCCAGCGCCTTGGCAATCTCAACACTGACGGTCTCCCTGCTGCTCAACTCATTCTGCAAACCAAGAAGAATCCAGGGGTTACTCGACACAAGTCAAATCAAATCAAGTGCCTCCTCTCTGAGCCCAGCTCTGTCAGCGACCGGGACTCACGGCTGCTCTGACACTTCCCAGCCACTGGTCGGTTTCACTGCTGCTGCCTGCGCAGCTAAGAGCCACACAGGAGCTGTGCAAGAGGCCAGGCACACCCAGTGCTTAGACACCTTCTAGTCTCCACCACAAAACAGCAGCCACTCCCTACAGCTGACCTCTGTAGCTACAGCAGGCAGCTTCCAACAGCCTGGAAGCGCAGGAGCGACTGAGCGCAGGCTGTAACCACCTGACCACCCGGAGGGTTTCGCTTTTGTTTTGAGAGGAACTCGGTGTTGAACTGCTCCGTGGTCGTGACTGCGACCAGGACGCAAAAGCTCTTTGCCCCAGACAGCAGAGGAAGGCACCACTTCTGCCTGCCTTGGGCAGACCCAAGCACTCTGTTTCAGAAGGGGATCAGCCACTCGTAAGGCTCCTCAAACGCAGTTTCACTGAGTTCAGAACAGAGGACGCATGGCCTGAAAGAGAAGGGGCTCCGAGCACGGAGAGACTCGGCTCTGTACATAGCCCTGGGCACTCAGCCAGCAGCCCTCACCTTTAGCCTGCTCAGTTCAGACTCCTGGCTCTTTAAAGAGCTCTCGTACTCTTCCCTGCTCCCATTCAGAGCCTCTTTTTCCTTCTCCAGCTGGCTCTGCAAAACAAAGACAGCTGAAACAGCCAGCGCAATCCTCCCAACACTGTGTTTAAAACAAACAAACATCCCAACCACTCTGTTCACACAGAGTGCTCAGAGGCGAGAGCCTGTCTCGCAGTGCTAGGAGCACCCAGTGAGAGCGCTCACACAACACATGAGCTCTGCGAGCTCCACGAGCCACCTAACAGTCACTCTGTGAAGGCTCACAAGGGCCGCCGTGCAGCCCCTGCACTTACAATCCTGTGCTGAGCAGCTGTTTTATCCTGCTCCCGAGCTGTTTCAAGAGCAGCAATTTGAGACTCCAGCTCCGTAACCCTCTGCTCGTGCTGATGTTGCTCACTCCAGATCTGCTGCCGTAACTGACTCCTTTCACCCTCTAGATCAGTTTGCTAAGAGAAAGAAAGAACATGGCGCTCAGGAAACGGTGCCTTGAAGCTCTGACAAGAGTCAGACACCCCTGCAGTCTGGCTGCAGCGCCCCACACTCACACCACAGAGACAAACAGCAGCAAAACAGTTGGGCAACAAGCACACAGCCAAGGCAGCGGCCCTGGAGATGCTGAAAACTATCTGCTGCTGGCCCAGTGAAACACATGCAGGGACTCACCAACTTCTGCAGCTTCAGATCCTGCTCAGCAGCTGCCTCTTCGCTCCTTTTCAAGGCTTCCGCTGCAGTCTGTAGCTTTTGTTCCAGCTCTTTATTCTAAAACACAACCACCGACTGAGTTCCTCAGGCGCTGCCAGCTGCGCCGGTAGAGCCAAGGTACAGACCCAGTAGGGGAAGGGAACCAAACCCACGCAGCTCAGAGGCGCTGCCCACTTGACACACAGCGCATTTGGAACCCTTCCCCACACCACTATCCCCAGCAACGCAGCTACTGGTCTCTTCGGACAGGGAACACAGGCAGGGAACTCCAACTCCATAACCCCTGGGCCCTTCCTCACTGAAGGTGAGGAGATGGCCAGGGAGGTGATCAGAGACACTGATCATTTAGGCTGCACGGTCAAGACCAAGCGTGATGTGCAACCACAACTCTGGCTGACAGCACGACTGCAGCGAGGGCACGAGGGACCGGGGCGTGACAGAGGCTGGAAACAGCAGCAGTTGATAATAAAGCAGTTGAGATGATCAATATTTACCTGTGTTTCCAGCCGGGTGACAGTCTCAGTGTGATGTGCCCTGTCTGCCAGCACCTGCTGCCTGGCTTCATCCACCTTCTGCTCAAGAGCTGCTTTCTGCAGAGATGGAGAACAAGAGGAAGGAAGGACAAAGAGGCAAAGTTGAAGAAGATTTTCACTTCATTAACAAGGCCACACTAAGCCAGGGCAGTTGTTATGACCTGCAGCACAGCCTTGCTCTAGGGAACCAGCGAGGTTGATGCTCTTGCACAGAACCTCCACTGCTCACACTGCCCTGCAGATGCCACCACTGACAGCGAGGAGATGCACTAGTGGTTGACGCAGCCCAGACACAAAGCCTGATGGATGGCTGGGGCAGGATTTTCTAAGCCAGGCCAGTTACAGGGATTCAAAGGGTATTTTCTTGAAGACTTAACAGCTGCCCTGCAGCACGAGGGGACAAACACACCTGCCCAACACCGCCAAACACGCCTTCCACGTGTGACAACTAGTGCACATCCTCAAACCCCAGGACGACGATGCTTTCAAGCAGCCTGGGAGCACGTCATTACCTCTTTGAGCAGCTCCTGCACGTGTTCATCCCCGGAAAGATTCCTTTCCAGCTTCTTCTCCAAGGCAGACACTTTCTCCTGCAGCTCTTCAGTCAGTTTATTTTTCTCAGCAAATTCAAGAGCCATCTGTGAGGACAAGAAATCACAGGATCAATGGTGTAGCAAAGCTTCCAGCTAATCCACTGGAGTCCGTCTGTAAAAAGTGCCATCAGGAAGAGAAAAGCCCTGTTTGTAAGGCAGTACAGCCCTAAAGCAGTGCCTAGGACCCCGAGGGGTGACCCTGTGAGTGTTGATCAATGTGTGAAGGGTGGGAGTCAGGAGGATGGAGCCAGGCTCTGCTCAGGGGCACCCAGTGACAGGACAAGGGGCAGCAGGTGTGAGCTGGAGCAGAGGAGGTTCCACATCAATGTGAGAAGGACTCACTGAGAGTTGCCAGAGCCCTGGCAGGGGCTGCCCATGGGGGTTGTGGAGTCTCCTTCTCTGGAGACATTTCAAACCTTCCTGGGCATGTTCCTGTGCAACTGGATCTAGGGGATCCTGCTGTGGCAGGGGATGGGACTGGGTGATCTTTGGGGGTCCCTTCCAACCCCTGATGCTCTGTGATTCTGGACACCGTATTTCAAACTCACCCCTTCGCACCAGCCAACAGCAGATGCAAACACTCACCCTTAGCTTGTGTTGCTCATACTCCACCTTCAGAGACTCATGCTCCGCCTGGAACATTTCCAGTCTCTTCTCACCACCAGAACCGGCAACTCGAGCCTAAAAATTGTGAGAACTCACCTGCAGTGAAGCCTGCGCTTCCCAAAGCCCGTAACCGATATCTGCTCTGACTTGTGCAGACAGGGAGCTCTTTGAATCACATCTCACTCCACTCACACTTACATTTTGCAAGTCTACAGACAGCTGCTGAATGACAGTCTGTAGCTCCTGCTCTCTCAGCTCCAGAGCAGTGATCTTGCTCTCTGCGTGCGTCTCAGCTGTCACCAGTTCATCCCTTTGCAGAAAGAGAACAAAACAGAGTGAGACAGCCTCCCACAAACACAACACGGGCACTTCTTTCTGCTGCTTGTCAAAACGGACCCGGAAACAAGAGCACTTCCTGGTCCTAAAACCAGCCGCTGCTCAATAAATCTGATGAGGAGAGATGGAGGGAGCTGGGGCTGAGGAAGAGGAGGCTGAGGGGAGACCTCATCGCTCTCTACAACTGTCTGAAAGGACACTGCAGAGATGTTGGTGCTGGGCTCTTCTCACAGAGAATCAGCGACAGAAGCAGAGGGAAGGGCTTCAAGCTTCAACAGGGGAGGGTTAGAGTGGCCAGCAGGAAGAAATTCTTCTTGGAGAGAGTGGTCAGGCCCTGGAATGGGCTGCCCAGGGTGGGGGTTGAGTCCTCAGCCCTGGATGTGTTGAAAAGTGGCTCAGATGTAAGGCTGGGGGCTCTGGTTTAGGGGTGACCTTGTAGAGCAGGGTTGATGGTTGGGCTCTATGATCCCAGGGGTCTTTTCCAACCCGAATGATTCTGTGATCCCACACCTTCCAAACAAAGAGACAGCGAAGCACTCAGACTGTGAGACCAGACCCCGCTGTTCCCCTAACCAGGCACCACTTGAACCGGCTCCTCACTCAGCTCACTACACAAACTCTTCTATGAGGGCACAACTGGGCACGAAGCAAAAGCGCAGGGTTAACGCACTGGCTGCTCCACGGACCAGCACGGCCGTACCTCTGCGCCTGCAGCTCCCCAAACCGCTGCTGCAGCTCCTCAAGATCTTCCCGGAGGGCTGCCGCCTCGCTTCTCGCGTCCTGAAGCACCTCCTTGCTGCGGGTCAGTTCTCGCGTGCACGTCTCCAGCTCCTGCTCCGCTTTGCTCAGAGACTCCTCCTTTTTCAAGAGCTGAACATTAAAACGTCGTCTTTAGCCACGCGGATGACCCAGTAGCCCCGACAAAGCCTCGTCGCAGAGCCTTTGGGTGATGAGCTGAGTGAAACGGGAAAACCAACAACCCCCAGAACGCCACTGCTGGAGCGAGCTACGCGGTGCTGTCTGCCCGTACCGCCTGCCGGGCTTCGGACGCTGGCCGGGGCGGCGCAGCACCGGAGGAGAATCCACGCAGAAACTCAGGGGAAAGAAAAAACAAGTTTAGACCGAAACTTACCATGTGCTTCACTTTGGCGATCTCCTGCTGCTGGAAGCCCTCCAGTTCGTCTATCTCATCTCTCTTTTGAAAGAGGCTCAAGCTCTGCTCCCTCATCTCTCGCAGTTGTGTTTCGAGCCTGTTTCTTTCCTGGTAAACCAACAAGACCAGAAGGAATCCAAGAACACCTGCCAGTGGGGGGGCAGTTAAACTCTCCAGGAAGGGAACCCGGTCTGGCAGCCCCAAGGGTCTCTGGTGGTGCTGCAGGTAGAGCCAGAAGCTCCTCCACATTCAGGTGGCAGCTGGCAGTGTGGAACAGGCTACTGGACTGCAAAAGTCTCCCCCAAAACCTTTCTTCATTAAAATGCTGCCAGTGGCCACCTCAAGTCTCGAAAACAGACATCAAACAGTGGCATCTTTAATGTCTTCCTCATCAGAGACACTTTAGAATGGACTGAGCTCCACAGCTGGGACAAGGACAAGACTGAAATCCCGAATTCAGACAGTCCCTACCGAGGGGTTTCAACTGTTTTACGAAGCAGGCGACCTGCTGCAGGAGCTCAGCCAGCCACCGCCGCCTCCCCTGTAAGGAGCCTCTAGTTCCACCCAGCAGGACACCTTTCCCACCACAACCCGTCACTGTTTACTTCCCCGCTGAGAAACAGCTCCAGAAATCCTCCTGAAGCCCTGGGGCTGGTGACAAAGCAGAGGCTTGGCCTCTCCCACTGAACAAAGACCAGACTACAAAGAGGGCTGCAGCGTGCCGAGCGCAGGGTGATGTTTGCAAACACCCAGACACCTCAGAAACCCCAAAATCCAACAGCTCATTTACCTTCTCAACTTGACTCAGCTTTTCCATCCACTCCTGGACAACAAAGAAAAGGAAAAAGAGAAATCACAATCCACCTGCAGACCTCCGAGGTGAAAGACCTTCAGGTTTGGTCAGAAAAGGAGACTCCGAGTTGTGGTCACGAACTGCAAAAGAACCGGCGAACGAAGAGCAACAGGGGGTGTTTTAACATCCAAAGGCTGCTTTGGATGTTAAATCATTCGGATGTCAGATCGCTTCTGCTACTGGGCTGTGCGAACTTCACCCAAGGGAAATCAAAGTGACAACAGCTCTGCGCAGCCAGACCTTAGCAAGCACAAGCTCAACCTGCCGTCAGCAACCGCTGTGGGCTCTGTAAAACCAGGAAGAACAGTCAGAGCGGTCACAGCACCTGAACCCGCAGGCGCTCCTTTCCCCAGCGCTGGCACACGGAGCACACAAACAGCTCCCACAACTGACGGCCAGCCCACTGCAACCATCCCCGTCCCGCGCTCACGTCTGCACGGACAGCCACAGGCTACTTGAGCTCCGTACCTGGTCCTTCTTCTCCAAGGCCAAAGCCATTCCTTCGGCCATCTTGGCCCGACTGGCCTGGTGAGCTTCATTCTGCTCCTGAAACTTCCTCATGGAGGCTGTCGACAGAGAACCAGCAGCCACGTCACCAAGTCACCCTTTAAAACGGCTTCTCTGCTTTCCCTAAGTGGTTTGTATCTGTAGAGAGCTGCTTCTGCGAGCGAGTAGCCCCGTCCTGCCTCTCTGGCACTAACACTGCACCACTTCTCACCTTGCCCTGCTCACACGCGGGACACACGCCGGGAACAACAGGAGGCAGAGATACTGCTCCTCACCGGGTTACAACAGAGCTGTAGGTTCAGAAGGGTCTCTCCCGCCCCGACTTTGGCAAAAGGACTGGCACGACTACCTTGTCCAGCAGCCAGCACCACCCTACTGCTGCTTTTTACGCCGTAAGTAAGGCAGGAGCTCGTGATCCAGCTCTTCACCCCGCAGAGGGGGCAGTGTGAAAGGAAACGATTAACACGTCCGCGCTTCAGACCCGTTTCCTTCCAACCACCGCAGTCTTCGACTCAAACAGAAGAGGCAACAAGAGAAAGAGAAAGAGAAGTACGTACAGTCCTGATGCTTCTCTAGCGCGTTTTCAAGCTTCTCCTTCATCTTCTGCAAGTTGCGGATCTGATCGGCATAATCTTGCGTGAGGAGGGGGAAGCACAGAGCAGGAAGGACCGGACACGGGGCAAGGAGTGTTCAGGGAAACAAAGGGAAAAACAAACCGTGAGCGGAGAACACTGATGATTCTCTCCATCAGAAAACCGCTGCTGCCGAGGCAAACGATGAACAGAAGCAAAGAGCTCTGCGCTGCCCAGGGACAGGCGGTCGGTGCAAACACGAGGGCCCGTCCCAGAAGTGCTCAGCACACAAAGCGGGGCAGTACCACAGGACGAAGAACTGTCCCCTCTTCCTACTTCACACGAGAACAGTGTCCACATAACCCTGACTAGGGAAGGAGGATGCAGGGACGGGGCAATTCTTGCATCCTTGGTCCACACTGCTCACCGGTGGGGTCACACAGTGCCTGAGGCTGAGTCCCAGCTGTGTGGCCCTCAGCCCACAGCCTCGTGCCACGACCAGGCCCACGGAGCACAACTGCCAGGGCAGGGCAGGACCATGTTACTGTCACCACCCGAGAGCTCAGGTTCTAAGAGGAACAAACCATCACGAACACAGCGTAAGGGACAGGAAAGTGGGGAGAGACATTCTTGGAAGCACAGGGACAGGCTGCTGTCCTGGCAGCCCAACAGCATCTCCCACTGAGCTGCGACACCAGCAGAAGAGTCAGCCGTCTGTATACAAAAACCAGTGACACTGGACACTCCCTGGATGAGCATCAGCAGGGTTGTCACAAATCACTTCCCATCAAAACCCAGCCCTGAGTATTGCTAACAAATTAAAACACAAGTTCAAAGGAAATTACTTCCTGAATAGAGGTTTATCTGCATTAAACAGACACCTACCAGACAGCTTCACCTCCAGTTTTCTGATCTGTTCATTTCTTCTGAACAGCTGGGATGAAAGATCCTCTCTAGAGCTGCTCCCATCAGAAGCCTTGGGAGAAAAACATCACCTGTGTAACTGACACCGCTCAGAAAAGGCACCCCTGCTGCCCGTTAGCTCTGTGACACCAAACACCATCCCACCAAGGAATAATAGAATCATTGAGGCTGGAGAAGCCCTTTGAGCTCATCCAACCCAGCCCAGGACCTAACATCACCTCTGCAGCCAGACCAGGGCACTAAGGGCCACAGCCAGGCTGCCCTTCAACACCTTCAGGGATGGGGACTCCACCACTGCCCTGGGCAGTCCAGTCCACGCTTCAATCACCCTTTCCCCAAGGAAGGGATTCATGACATCCAACCTAACCCTCCTCTGGTGCAGCTCCAGGCCCTGCTCTCTCATCATGGGGCCAGCTGCCTGGGAGAAGAGCCTGACCCCCACCTGACTCCAACCTCCTTTCAGGGAGCTAGAGAGAGGGAGAAGGTCCCCCTGAGTCTCCTCCAATCTAAACACCCCCAGCTCTCTCAGCCTCTCCTCAGACCTTCCCACTTCAGTTTCCCACCCAAAGGGGAGAGCTGCACTAGCACAGCAGAACGAGTGACAACGATGATGAAGAAAGCCAGCGAGAGCTCAAGCAGCCAGCTCTGCAGCACTGGCCTGGCCCACACAGCACAGCTCTTTCCTACAAAGCTACAGCCCCAAACTGCTCAAACACGACAATTTGTTAGGTGTAGAAAAACCCCTTCAAACCCGCACAAGGCTAAAAGGAATGTGGAGCCGCCACCTTCTGCTGAACAGAACAAGGACATCAGCTGAGCTCCGGAACCAAGCGAGTTAAACCCAACCGGGTAAACATCCTCTCCATTTTGCGGGCAGCAAAGCCAAACAATAACGCGACTCGCTGCAGTCCAGCGAGTGCTGCTGGCTCCAGCAGTGCTGCGACAGTGTCTTAATCCGGGTTTTGACTATCTGAGAGCCAGGGCCACGCAGGATTCCATTTAACCCACACGCTCCTGGAGTTACACCAAGCTTCGTGAGAAGAGAGTTTAAAGCAGATGTTGGAGGAACTGCCACAGTTCTGAGTGGAACACAAGTGCACAAACTAAACGCTGGAGCTGGAAGAGAGCCAGGAGGCCAAGAGATCTGGGCTACCTTCCTCCTGCTGCAGAAATTAATTGCACAAACAGGTGTCTCACACGTAACTCAAGCAAATTCAAGTTAATGATTTATTTATGCACACCCACAAACGCTCTGTGACGCAAGCTCAGCCAACACACTGGACTGTCTGTAAGGCTATAACAGAAGCAGCGCGAGAGAGGCCAGAATCCAAAGCCAGGTTACTCACAAAATCGTCCCCGGAGTCTGCTCCCACAGAGGTGATGGACTCCTTGCTGACAGATCTGGGGATCCTGGCAGCCCCTCCTGGTCTGGGTGCAATAGCCGCCTCTTCTGCTATCTTCTTCTTCAGCTTGGCAAACATGGTCCTGCCAGGGAGATGCCCAGGCGCTCCGAGAAGCCGCTGCCTCCGAGCTGTTCAATGCACTGACACCTCGGTTAGAGCTTCCCGATGCCGACATTTAATTGTGGGCCTCATCGACTGCTCTGCTGCAGTTCTAGTTCCATTAAAGCCTTCAGAGCCGAAGAGCACCTGCGAATTAAAGAGAGGTGGCTCCACACCAGCCGCTGCTGTCCACATCAAACCCCCGAGGCGCACCGGGCACCCTGTAGCCTCCCGCCTGCCACAGCTCACTGTGCTCTGGCAGCCCGAGCTGAGCCCTTTGCCAACAGCCCCAAACCACCACCAGCAGCAGCAGGGCCCAGCCGCACGCAGAGGCAGGAGAAGCCGGGCCAGGCCCGGTACCGGCGAGGGAAAGCGGGGCCGGGCCGCAGCCGGCTCCCCGCAGGCAGGGCCGCGGCAGCTGCTGCCCGGCTCCGAGGCGCCAGGGCCGCTCTCCCAGCCCGACTGCGGCCCGGGCCGCCCCCCGGCGGCGGCGGCTCGTGTCGTTCCTGGAGACCGGCATCGTGCTGCGGGCCGTGGCCATCGTGCTGATCGTGATGACGCACGTGGAGCTCTTCACGCTCCAGACCGCCCATGTGCTCTTCGCCGTGGCCGGCTACAACTTCGCCCGGTTCCAGCTCCACGGCGAACGGCTCCCGCGCCTGCGGCGCCAGCTGCGCAGCCTCGGACGGATCGTGCTGCCCTCCGCGGCGTTCA
>JAOXOE010031174.1:0-12217 GCA_028565055.1 Phoeniculus purpureus
CAGTTTAAAGCCCTATCAATGAGCCCTGCCAATTCCTGCCCCAGGATTCTCTTCCCCCTCTGCGACAAGTGCATCCCATTCATTGCTTGGAGCTCTGATGCCCTTTAAACAGAGCAGTGATTGTAGAATCCAAACCCCTGTTGAGAACACCAGTTCTGGAGCCATGAATTGAGATGTTGGCTCTTCTTAAATGTACCCTCATCCATCGCTGATGTTAGAGGGATAGAGGAGAACACAAATTGATCCCCTGATCCCTTCAGCAGTTCCACTAACGTCCTGAAAGACCTCTTAATTGATCGTGATCCTCTCATTGTTGTATCATCACTACCCACTTGAAAAACCAGAACTGGGTATAGTCTGAAGGACTTACAAGGTTGAAGACTTTACCTAAAATGTCCCCTACATGGGCACCAGGGAGGCAGCAGACCTCTCTTTGAAACGGGTTAGGTCTGCATATTAGGCTCTCTGTTCCCTTAAGTAGGGAGTCTCTTATAACAATGACCCTTCTAGGTTTCTTTACAGGATTGGTCTTTATGGCTGACCTGAGGCAACCTGTCTTTGGTGCAGTTACTGGGCTATTTGAATCCTCTCCCTTGCTAATGACCCATTCCTCCTGCAGAGCATCATACCTATTCTGCAAGTGCACCGTAGGTGGTGGACTTCTTCAGGTAGCACACTTGCCTCGTTTGTGTTTATTCCGCCGGATGGAGACCTGTACCCATTGACCCTGCTCCTGTGGGTTACTACATGAAGGCTGAGAGGCTTGCTGTAGGGAGGTTGTTGGACCCCCTGATCCACTAAGAGTTAACCCTAGTTCAGGTTTTGTAGCTACTACATTATGGAAATAGTCAATTTCCCTTTCGCAGTCTCTTACAGCTCTCAGTCTTTCCACCTCCTCTTTTAGCTCAGCCACAATGTTCATCAGGTCTCTGATCTGCTCACACCCAACACAGGTGGTGTCCCTGCCATCCTCCATGTCAAGTGCCAGGCTCCAGCACTCACTGCAACCACCTGCCTGAACATCTGCATGCTTGTGTGTGGCCTCTATTTGGGTGCCCGCTGTTTTTCTAGTGGCCTTTGTCCTAGCAGCAACCATGTCTTATGGTAACCGCCCTGTCCTCTCTGATATTTTTTTCCCCCGTCAGCGAGAAGGCGCCTCCTCTCCTCGCAGCCACTCACCGGGTTCTGCTTGGTTGTTGTGCGGTTTCTGCAGTAACCCCTCCCCCTGCTACATCACTGCGCTCAGGCACATAATTAACCCAAGTCTGCTGCCCCTCATCCTCTCTTCAGGAGGACCCCAGCAGGTAGCACTTTTTAGCCAGAAAAGAAGGGAAAGAAAAGCTGAAAACAAGTGTGCAGAGCTGAGCTGATCACCACTGCCTCCTCTCCTTGCAGCCACATTCCGGGTTCTCACCCTCTAACCTCACACACATTACTACTACAGCAGGCAATTACCTCCACAGGACAAAGGCCAAGTATATTACTTTGCCATTCTTTCCCTGGATACTGATCAGGCCCAGCCCTGCCCTGAAGAAGCTGTAGAATTCATACTGAGAGAGATGACCCTACAAGTCTGACAGGGAAATACCATGACAGGGAAATACCTCAGACCACTGGTGCTGGGACTTCACAGAATAACACCTGGTCTCTGGGAAACAGCAGTACTTGATGCTCAACAGACACTAAATATATATGTTATGGGGTCATGATGCCCTTTTTTGACCAGCACACCTGGTGCTGAGCTGGTGAATTTTCTTCACAGCTATGAAGCTCTGTTCCTTCATTTTTCTTATTAGCCCCAATTCAAGCATGTCAGGACAACTTGAAATCATGTATGGGCTCATGGCACATGAAACTGGAGCCGATGGTTTAAGCCCCATCAACTTTGCCTTTGTTGCTGAGAGCAGCATGAGGAGCCGGTTGCAACAGAGGGAGGTGCTGCTTGAACAGTTTAGAATTAACAAACCAGAAGACGCTGCCAAATGTGCTCTGTATATAGGTGCATTCCACAAATTGTTGCTGCTGTTTTGTCTTGGAAGAAATGCATCACAAGAAAAGCATTCTTTTTTCACCACAGCGTAGCCAAGACTTGATATTTGCGTGAGCAAGCAATGCAAATATTTCATAGAAGCCTTTAATAGTTTAATTCAGCCAACAGGGTAACAGTAATCAGCAGCTTGCTTCAGACATCGAGCAATCTGACAGCTTCATCTGATTGTGTCTCAGCATTTTGCAAAAGGCAGAGACTGTTGTAAACGGGTGAATTAGAAAAAAAAGACAAAGTATGATTGAGCAGGTGTGTGTCAGGGTGAAAATTCGTTGAAGCATGAAGTATTAAATGAGTACCAATTGTACCCACTTCGGCTGAATGATACTTTATGCCACATAGGAGATTTATATACGCTTTGAGATGGTCCTGAATCATCTTCCCGTTAACAAAAATGGCTCAAAAATGACAGATTTAAAAGAAATTCATATTTAACTGTGGCTAACTGTATTTTTGAAGCTTAGAGAATTGCATATCTGTGCTGGTTCTGACAGAGGTGGGTATTTTAAAAACCAACAAAACTAAGAGCAGCGTTGTTTATTCATTCATACCTTTAAAAGATGAAATGTCCCAACTGAGCCGTAAGTTTCTCACTTAGTTAAGCCTCCTCTGCATTTAGCAAGGCATAACCCTAAAATGTTTCCACAAAATAGCTCCTGTGTTTTCCTAACCTAACGCTTCACCAGTTCCACGACACCCCTTCACTGTAATTATGCTTCCTCTAGAATTGCACCCTAAATAGGAACTGAACTATTCATGCTGCAAATTAAAATTCTTCAATGCGAAGCCCTACAGGTAACTTGCATCAGCATGAAGCTCCTTCCAAAATTTGATAAAATCGCTCCTGCTTCTCAGGAAGACAATACTAATTGCTGCTATTTTATCAAACCAAGCAGACACATTAAAACCGGTTAGTAAATGCTTGAATGACACAGAAAACAACCTCCCTTTATCCTTTAGAATATGTTGGGGGTTGGACTCGATGATCTCTTGGGTCCCTTCCAACCCCTAACATCCTATGATCCTATGATCCTATGACCTCAAACCCCAGTAACCACACAGCCATGGTCAGAGCCACTGTCTGTAGATGGGACCTAATGGAGGACAGCTAGCAGCATTTCACCCATCAAAATCAGGGCTTGTGGCACTATGCACTTGAACATCACAAAACCTTTTTGAGGATTGTGTAGCATCTGAGGAAGAAAGGACACAATAGCTGTCACAAGCTTTGTTAGACCGAGACCCAAAGCGCACACACACACTTCGGGGACACCAAGTTCCAACCCTGCAACTTTACTCTAGCCTATTCTGAGACCCCCACATGAGGCCCCCACTGTACCCAGGGCAGCTCCCGAGGAAGGACTCAACTAGCATCTCCCACAGCTTCTGAAGTAGCTTGCCCTTTATTAAAGAACACAGTTAATTACATGGTGTCCCCACCATTTACCTCCATTTGCATCCATAGTCTCTTGTACTCTTCCTTCCTCTTCCTTGCTAGCTTGTGTCACAATAAGTCATTAAGCTACCCCTTGGGTTACACTTAGATCTTCCTCAGCATTCCAGCCTGAAAGCTCAGTCACAGTAAACTTCAGTGTTAATGACGAGAAACACTGCAGTCCCTTGTTCATCTGAAAAATGTGACTGTTGATGTCAGTAATCACGAAAATAAATTGCTTACAATTTGACAGCAGATCTTACTGGTCTCAGGTTGAGCTGCTGCCATGGTGTTAGGGCAGCAGGGGACCCACAAATAGGACATTATGCCTCTGCATTTACACTGAGAAGACCGAAGCCCCCATCCCTCTGCCTCCCTAAGCCGAAAACAGACAAATACCATTTCTTTGCCTGCCATGCTTAACATCAGAGTTGATTATCTGCTGTATGAAAACACCACTTGATAAAGCCAAAGGCTCTGATCTTAGCAGTGCTAGATTTTAACACTCTGTGTGCCATACCCAGCAGAAAGCTCTTCTGCGTAAGAAAAACCGGCATATGTACCGGAGGAACCAGTTCTACAAGGGAAAGGAACTGAGCTGCAGGAGTAAAAGAACACAATGTTCACCTCTGCCTCCTACCACTTCATTATGGAAGACTGGAATATTTTCTCAGAGTGGATGTATTGCTCCTACAAACAGGAAGAGCTGAAATTAAATTATTTAAATAGAAAAACTGCATTGCTATTTGTTCTTGCAGTGCAGCGTTATGATAACACACTGCACGGGGAACATTTCTACAAACACTTATGTGTTTTAATAACGACACCACTCCTCCCTCCTGCTGAACAGATCTATAAATATCCTCGAATGATTAGTAAGAGAGTCCAATTAATTACTGCAGGCCTGGCTATATATTGTCAAATTTATAAAGGGATATGGCGGCAGTAGCACTCACTGATATCCACAACAATTGTTCTACAGAAACCAGTAGATTTGCAACAGAACCTTTAGCCTGAGAAAGAAAATTCAAGGAGACACAACATGGTCTCATACCAGGAGCACAGAAGCAGAGCTGTCGTTCTATGAAATGGCTGAAAATACCTTTCCTGGTCCAGGAAGAAGACATGGTAACTCCGCAACTCCTTCTCAGTTTGTCTTAACAACCCAGATAGATAATTAGAGGTTATTTATGCACCAATATAATCATATTACTTGTATTTATTCATGATGTGTTGTGATGGATCTTTTTTCAGGCCACTCCAGGTGTGGAGTCAGGTCTTTTGTACTTTGTAAGGGTCAGCAGGGAAAGGTGACTGTTGGCACCTGGCAGGTAAGCGAGGAGCAAGGCAGTCAGCAGCTGTGTTGGTTGAGGAAAGATAATTTTGTGTTGCCTTGTGAGGAGAGGTTTGTTTTGTTGGCTTAATAAATAGGGTCCTGAGGAAGAGTCTGGAAGGGATATGAGCACGTTGTTCAGCCCTTACCATCTGTTCCCTCAGCAGCCCGTGCTAATCAAGCCCAGCACCATCCGAAAACTGAAATACATCTCTGCTTAGCTGCCTTAATTTTATTAGCTAAAGTAGTTGCCTGCAAAAACATAGAAAGAAATACCTTACATCTTACAATTACTACAGAGAAACTTAGGAAAGGGAAGGGTGCTGCGTTTGTACAGACATTTCCAGAGTAGACTTATGCTCTTCAATTAAACAAAACATGAAGAAGAACAAGGAAAAGGTGACAGTAGAAACAAGTGCCTGTAGAAGTCAGCTCACACCACTTTCCTTGGCAATCGTAAAGCTGACTTTTAGTAGCTCCTTCTGCTATTCTCTCTGCTACAGTTTTCACAAACAGGCAAATACAGAGTAAGGTTCACATCTTCAGTAGTACATTGCAGCTTGTTTTTCTAGGAACAGCATCTATGAATCGGATTGTTAACTGAATCCTCGTCTTACTTCACATCAGCTGTGAAACTCCTTATGCTAGGAGGGGATAACAGAAAATTTCCCCGGGGATTTATGAGCCCAAACTCTACATGGCATCTGTGGACACTTCATACCTGGTCTCCTTTGTGAGCCATTGCATAATAGCCGCGTGAGCAACAAGAGGATCCAAAACCAAAGTCTGCATAAATCCCTATGCAGTAACAGTGGGAAACCTGTCTCACTGAAGTGCATTGCCAGCACTGTTTTGAGGAAGAAAAATGTCAGAAATAACACAGCTGAAGTACTCACATTCTTGGGGATGGGAGGAATGAAAAGAATATTCTTCAACTACAATTATTCTTTTACATGACTTAAGATTTGAATGCAAGCCCCAGGCAGATAACCTCTGTAATATAAGAGGTACCTACAGAGGGATTACTTTCAGATCTTTAGGTAATCCACTTCAGAAAAGCAGAGCATTTTTAGCACCTGTTAGATGTTCTTTTTCCAGGCTGTGAGCAGCAGCAGTACATATGAAGCAAGATCCACCCCTGCTGTGCCACCATCCTACAGCAGCACAATGATTAACCATTAAGCACATCTGGTGTCCTACCTCCTGTGAGATGTTCTCCATCTCAGCAAGATAATACTTACCATTATTAAAATGCACTTCAACTTGAAAAGGCTGAAAACAAACAGAGAACAGGGGAGCAATCCAAAGACACTGGGCACACACATAGGAAAATGCACAGCCCTGATACTGATGCTAAAAACGTTGTGGGAGAGAAAGGCAAGCACTTTTCTAGAAGGTAAGTGGAGTTAAGTCACTCCATGGCTAGCTGCAACTGAGATTAAACTTTAATGGGGGATAGATTGTTCCCATCTACTTATTAAGGGCAGCTCCTGGCCTCAATGAAGTGGACAAGCATATGCTAGTCCAGAGGCTGGAGAGCAGACACAGCCTCTCCACTCCCTCCAGTAACCCCAGGGAGTGTGAGTCAGTGCCCCAGTTTTTCAGACCTCTGCTGGAATTGTTTCCTGTCCCACTTCTGCTCCCACCCTTGGGATAGGTAGGAAAATTTGGTTTTGCCTGCCCAGCTGAAGCCTTGGACTGGTCTGAGAAACTCTACAGTTTTTGCACCTTCCATTGAAATTTCAGGGCTGTTTACTCAGTTGCAAATGTGTGAGCAAAACACAGAAGGAACTGTGCCAGAGACTGTGCAATACACTTGTTAGCTCAGTTAGGGATATTGTAACTCAGTTGTTAGCTGAGCTAGGGCTTGCATCACCCATCTGGAGAATCCAGGGTTGCTAACACAGACTTTAAAAAACCAAGATCAACCTTGGTGTCCATCTAGTACCACAGAACAAAAAGGTAATCAAAAGGACAAGTGACTGATCCTAAGGACCACTGTGACTGAGGAAAGCTCAGGAGGTCCCCAGACTCCCGTTCCTGACCTGAATCTTACCTGTCCCCTGCCAACATAGGACAGAAACCAGCCAGAGAAGTTAAAAAACAGAAAGCACCACAGGCAGCATTTGCCAGCTCAATTCACCAAGAAATTTTTTCACAGTAAATTATCTTATAATCCCAAACAGCTCCCTGCCACATAATGCTAAGGCACTTATGTTTCAGCCTGTGTGGTGACAGCCATGTTCTAAGAATAAAAAGAACCATTATTGTTGCTCATAAACAGAGTTGTTTACAGTTCTATAGCACTTACTGGCAACGGTGTGTTGTACCATCCCATTTCTTCCATTTTATTAAAAGAAATAATTTCCGTTGCTTGCAGGTTTATGAAAGGAAAAGCAGAGACTGATTATTCAGCACATTCAGAGCATCCCTTCATTAGCAGCAACACAGTCTTGTAAAGAAGCAAACAAAAACTGGCAACTAGTAACTTCACACAGAATGACACAGAATCACAGATTTATTGAGGCTGGAAAAGCCCTCAAAAATCCAGCCCAGCCCATGACCTGACATCACCCCATTGACCAGGACAGGGCACTAAGGGCCACAGCCAGTCTGTCCTTAAACACCTCCAGGCATGGGGGACTCCACCACTGCCCTGGGCAGTCCATTCCAGGGTCTGATCACCCTTTCTGAGAAGAAGGGCTTCCTAACATCTAACCTAACCCTCCCCTGGCAGCTCCAGGCCCTGCCCTCTCGTCCTGGTGCTGGTTGCCTGGGAGAAGAGCCTGACTCCCACCTGACTACAACCTCCCTTCAGGGAGTTGTAGAGAGGGAGAAGGTCCTCCCTGAGTCTCCTCCAGGCTAAACACCTCTAGCTCCCTGAGCCTCTCCTCATCAGACTTTCCCTCCAGTCCCTTCCCCAGCCTTGCTGCTCCTCTGGATCTGCTCAGCCCCTCAATCTCTTTCTTGAAGTGAGGGGCCCAGCACTGCCCCCAGTACTCGAGGAGAGTCCTCCCCAGTGCCCAGTACAGGGCGAGAATTAGGTCTCTAGTCCTTCTGGCCACACTGTTGCTGATGCACGCCAGGATGCCATTGACCTTCCAGGCCACTTGGGCACCCTACTGGCTCCTGTTCAGCCAGTTGCCAGCCAGTACTATCAGGTCCCTCTCTGCCAGGCTGCCCTCCAGCCACTCATCCCCCAGTCTGTAACTGCAGGTGGTTATTCTGGCCAAAACTCCAAACTCTTGTTCTTTTCTCTTTTCTGTGCCCATCTTTCGAGCAGACAATATCATCCCTTTTTTTTTTTCTTGGTTAATTCTCACTGCAGCCAACCCACTGAAGAAGGGAGCGGTATGGATTTTACCCAAAGAACCGTTGGACTATTTAACACATAGAGAAGTAATAATTTAAATCCACTTCAAAGTGCTTTTTTATGGTTCACATTGTTTAATTAAATTATGACAATATATGTAGAAATATATTGCCAATGAATATTAACTTCTATGTCTCTATTATTTTGTGCCTTACCTGGTTGTCAAGAAACAGATTTACAACAAAATGCAAGTAAGAACATTTCTAGTGTCAAAATGCTTGCTGGCATTAGTATGAGATTGTTCATAATTTGCATTTATAAAGCTCAGCTGATAGCAACCAAGTTTGTATAGACTCATAGGATGTTAGGGGTTGGAAGAGACCTCTAGTGTTCATCTAGTTCAACCTCCCTGCCAGAGCAGGATTACCCAGGGCAGGTCACACAGGGCTGTGTCCAGGTAAGTTTTGAAAGTTGCCGTAGGAGACTCCACAACCTCTCTGTGCAGCCTGTGCCAGGGGTCTGTCACCCTCAGTGTAAAGTAATTTCTCCTCATGTTGAGGTGGAACTTCTTACGTTCTGTGTTCTATGTTCTAGCTTATATCTATTATTCATTGTCCTATTATTGGGCACCACCAGAGACTGATCCCTTCCTTCTGACACCCATCCCTCAGACATTAATAAGATACTACTCAGCCTTCTCTTCTCCAGACTAAACAGCCTTAGTTCTCTCAGCCTTTCTTCATAGAGGAGAGATGTTCAAGTCCTTCAATTGTCCTTGTAGCTCCCTGTTGGACTCCATCCAGTAGACCCCTGTGAACTGGGGAGTCCCAGACTAGATAAGGTACTGCGACTGTGGTCTCACCAGGGCAGAGTAGAGGGGGAGAAGAACCTCTCTACACCTGCTGCAGACAATTTTCTTGGCACGCCTTAGGATACCACTAGTCCTCTTGGCCACAAGAGCACACTGCTGTCCCACAGAGTACTTACTATCCACTTGGACTCCAAGGTCCTTCTCCATGAAGCTGTTTTCTAGCAGGACAGCCCCTAGTTTGTACTGGTGCCTGCTGTTATTCCTCCCAGATGTAGGACTCTACACTTGTCCTCAGTGAACTTAAAGTGGTTTCATTGCATTTGTGTTGATGCACAGTGTTTTATGTGCCTGACCTCTTTGGCTTGTGCTCTGTTTCATTCCCGTGAACTGCTTCCGGTTTGAGTACAATCCCATTCTTTGAAATAATTTGTTTTAATTCGGAAACTGACCTGCTACCAGTCCTACAACTATGATTTTGATGACATTGTTATGATGACAGTGTGGAGAGAGACACCAGACAACTGTACGACTTCATTCAGTGCCTTTCTTTTGGTAGAAACCCAGATAAAGTTTTGACCAGGTCAGAGGTAAAAATGCATTTTAACAAGGATTCTCCTTCTCTTGTCTGTTTCACAATATTATGATGACAATGGTGATGTATGTGCTTAAAAAGCCAGAATTTGGGTCAGAAAGAAAGAAAGAAAGGTAATTCTCAGATCAAAACAAACTGTAATTAATTTGGTTTAATTAATTCCGTTTTATACTACTGCCACATAGAATAAAGTTTTGCAAGGCAATAATTAGGTATTAGTGTTTGCTTTCATTAAGCATCTGGGAACAAGACCAGCATTATATTCTCTTTGAAAGAACTAATGGTAGGAAATAAAACACAGCAGAAAAATCACTTTTTCTTTAGACTACTAAGTGTGAATCAAACTCATTTATTGGCATTTGTGGCAAAATTAATGTGCACAGGGGCACAGCAGAAGTCTGGTTTTACAGGGTTCTACTGAAAGGAGCGGAACAAAACACGTATGTTTTGTTCTGAAAAGCTCAGAGACATGCTGTATTAAAACAAGAGATTTGCCTGGACTAACTGGATTTTATAGAGCAGAAGGGTGGTTTAAAAGTTTTCCGCAATGACTGCAGATGATCAGGTAGGACCCTGGCCTAACGCTTGTTTTAGCAGCCATGAATTCACAGCAAAGAACTGAAAAGTGAGCTTGAGTAGCAGTTGCAGAACATGCAGGTGAGACACTGGGAAATATACTGCACAAATACAAGAACACTGCTTAGAGAGACAATTTGTAAACAACCTCTGCAGGCTGTCTGTGTAGTAAATCACTACATCCAAACATCCGTGTCCTCGGAGAGCTTGGAAAAGCATAGGGCAAACCAGCACAGCACAGGTCTATCTGTACCAGTGAGAAAACATCTACAGGGGCAGGTTCAGGTGTCCAAAATTAACAGTCATATTACTTACAACATCTCATTTACCTGCTTTTAAAAGACTTACAGGATCGTATCACAGTGAACCGTTTTCTGAGTCAGCTCCTTCCCAGATACTTTCTCAGTGTAAGGAAACGAGCTCACGGCAGCGGGTGGGCATAAGAACAGTTCAGGGCAATGTGACCCATAAAGTGCTCTGCAAGAGAAGAGATCAAAGTATTTCATGTAACACATTGCAGCAGTCTCTCTGAAGGTCTGATCTTCCCATGTGCTAAAAAAATCTCACTTCACAAAGCCCACAGGACAGGAGAACTCTAACAACTCTACATGGAGCCTTCAGCATTTAGTTCTGCAGGAAGGGGAAAAATAAATAGAGCTCTCCTAAATGTGGTCTTGGACACAAGAAAAAGAAGACAAGGGCCATACCGCACATCAAAAACTCAACACATTGAAGCAATAAATTCAAGCATCCGGTGTCAGATTTGCCAAGCAAGTGAATCAAAGGGTCAGCTTGGTGAGCTCAGATGGGGCACAGAGCAGGTGCAAAGGAGCTGGTCCAGAGGGTCTGAGCTTTGCCTTTTTTCCTTTTCCAGGGAAACAAGTATGGCCACCCCTAGCTCAGTGATGAAGTGTGAGGCAGCACACTATTGCTGCTGGAAGCAAATAGCTCTGAAACAAAAGCAATTCCAAGAAGAAGGAGTAAAGCAGCGGCAATCCTCCCAGTGAGAGGTTCCTGCTAATCACCGAATCACAGAATCGTTGGCCCTTAAGATCATTGATAACGAGGGTTCAGCAAGTTTTCCCTTATCCCACTGAACTGTGTTAATATTTAAAATTACTAAACACCAGAGAAAAGTGTCCTTCAAAATCAACTCTGCATGAAACAAGGGAAATTCTTGCTATGTATGAGTGAGGCTGAGCTCTGAACATAGGGATCTCTGCTCCCTAAATGAGTAAGGCCAGTCCATCTTTAAGGGACTGCAATGTTTTTCCCCATTCATTTTTTCCCGAAAACCTCCCTCCCTGCAAAGGAAGGCCGATGATAACCAAGAACAGCTCTGCAGTGAAACTTTGCTGCCATCCCTCAGATTTTCATAGTTCTGAAGTGCTGCAGCAATTCTGCAGCACTTGCAGGTACTTCTCATAGTAGTGGGTCCCTCTGGAAATTACTGTGCTGGGCAAATGAAGGGAAAAGGCACCACAATTTATTACTTGAATACACTCTCTCCTCCTCTTCACTGACCTCTCCTTCAGTGTGTGCTGATTTCCTCTGAAAGCTCTGGCCCCTGCAGCACACGAAGCCCAAGCATAACAGGCACCTCCAGCAACCAAAGGCAGGTAGGATGGAGCAAGGCTAACCCAAACCTCATTTCTAGCCAGAACTCCTGTGTGCTTGGCTCCTTGGTGTACCCTCTGAGTATCCCCTAACTGCTGGCATTAGGGAGCGAGGCTGGACCCTCCCCACCAACCTCTGTGGTCTTTTAGCCCCTCAGCATCCATCTGGCCCCCAGGTCCCAGTGAGACGCATCTGCAGCAGTGCCCAGATTGTGCTGGCTGGGAGTCAGTGAGCTTGAAGGTGAAAATGGACACCTGAGATGAGAGAAGATGAGGAAAGTGGCTTGGGAAAAGCAAGGTGTTATGGATTTGGTGAAATCATATTTGTTCACAGTATTCCTGCATCAAACTCTAGCCCAGCATATAAGAATCACAGAATGTTGCAGGTTGGAAGGGACCTTGAAAGATCATCTGCTAGAGCAGGGTAAGCCTACAGCACCTGGTGTACCCAGACTGTCTCCCATCCAAGTACAAACCAGGCCTAACCCTGCTTA
>JAOXOE010031175.1:0-12214 GCA_028565055.1 Phoeniculus purpureus
GAATCGCAGGCTCTGCCTGAGTGACCGTCGGCGAGGTGAGGGCCGGGAAGGAGCCGCCTGGGAGAGCTCTGCCCGCCGCGCACGTCCCTCCCCGCGGCTCTCCCAGCACCCGCGGAACCCGCAGCTCGGCCGGAGTTGGGGGCCAGGACCTCCTTGAGGATCAGAGCCCGAGGGCACCCAGACCTTGGGGAGGAGGAGATGGGTGGCCCCACAGCCTGGTGCTCCCGGATGGAGCTGCAGCGAGGGCCAGGCTTGTGCTGGGCTACTTGTGTCTGTGTGCTGGCGGGGTTTGAGCAGCGATCGTCTCAGTGCAGCCGGCTGAGGAGCAGGAGCCTCTGGCTCGCCGATGCTGCCATCTATAGCAGGCTCCGCAGCAAGACGGAGCAGCCGGCAGTGCCCGGCAGTGCCCACAGGCAGGGCAAAGCTGGGCCTTGGCCATCAAGGGGCAGAGGCAGCTGCAGAGCCTCTGGAGAGTGTCCGCAGCTGGGGCTCTGCTCCTTCTCCTCCCCACCCTCCCCCTTAGTGCTGAATCCAGAGCTCACCCTTCCCCACCTCCCTGGCCCAGCTGCCCCCCAGCAGCTGAGGACTTCTCCTGGGACCCCCCCGAAGAGCTTTCCCTTAGAAATAAGAGCTGAGCCCCCAGCACTGGGCTGCAGGATCTGTGGGGAGAGAGTGGGCAGCTCGGGAGTCAGTGGGTTCAGAGGAAAGCAAGAGGAAGGTGAGGAGAGGGGCTGTGGTGAGGCAGCAGAGGGCCAGCACTAGCCACCAGAGGTTCATTCAGGGCTGGAGGGGAAGCTCAGCGAGTGCTGGCAGTGCTGCTCCAGGCACAGTGCAGGGGATGGCGATGGGGCTGCGCTGGCAGCAGGCTGCAGGTGGACAGGCTGCAGAGGCACCACCATCAGCCTCCTCTGGGATCTCTGCTGCCGGAGGGAAAGAGAGGGACCCACCGCTGCGAACCGGAGCAGCAGGCACAGACCCCCCAGAACCTCTCTGTCCTTCACAAACGTGTCACAGGAGCCCAGCCTTGTGCAATCGGAGCTGCTCAGCAGTGTCCAGACCTGGCTGGAGTGCCGGCGAGTGACTGGGATGTGCTGGTGCCACCACCCCTGCCCCGGCCTGGCTGCTGCTGCCTGGCCCGTGGGGTGTGCGGGGGGTGACTGGGCGTGTTCGTCCCGGCTGGCAGGCCGCAGGTGTCGTGGCTTCTCTCCGTCCCATGCGAAGCTGCTCTGCGAGCGGAGCCATCCAATCCCCGCAACAGCTGCTCGGAGCAGGCACTCGAGGGCTGCCACCTCCTCCCTGCGGGAGCCCCGGGAAGAGTCTGGCAGGTAGGAGGCACCTCCCACAGCTCCGGCTGATGGTCTCAGCACAGATGACATTTGCCTGCTATGATACCCGACAGCCCTTCATCCCCCCCAACTCGTTCCCCTCCGTGTGAGAGGCAGTTCCCAGCCCAGGCGACACCCGGCCGCTGCGCAGGTGGTCACTTGCCCCCTTCGCGGGGCTGCCGAGAGGATGGAGACTCCCTTCTCACAAGGATCCCACGGGACCAACAGGCAGTGATGGGGACGGGCTGCTCCTGGGGAGATCCCGTTGGGCTGCAGAAGGAAACCCTTCAGCGTCAGAGCCATTAACCACTGGAATCGTCTCCCAGGGGATAGGAGGTGGCCCAAGGGCTGGTGGCGCCACGCGGGGCAGCTTCCAGACCCAGCTGGACAGGCTGCTGGGACAGTGAATTTCAAGTCCGTTTTCAGCTGGAGAGGTCAGGCTGGATGGTCCTCGGGGTCCCTTCCAAGCTGGGATCTACGAATCGGTGCAGGGAGGGCCCCTGGGGGAGTCTGGGCACAGTGTGGGGGGACCGAGAAGGATCCCCGAGGCACAGGTTGAGCCTCCAGCAGCCCTTCATAGGAACCCACCTGTGACCCCAGCGCTGAGAGATCTGTCTCTTCACTTTAGCCACTCAGAGAAGGTTCAATGGGAGAGTGACCGGGTTGGGGTCGGGACCCTCAGAAGAGAAGCCCTGGACCAGCCCTCCCCTGCTGCCTGTCGCTGGGCTCCTACCGAGCAGCCGCTGAGACCGGTTTTAATGGGGGTTGGAGCCAGGAAGACAAAAAGGGGAAAATGGAGGGTCTGAATTAAAGATGCTCCCGGGGCTGCGGCGCCAGACAAGATAAATAGGGACCATCCTTCCTTCTCGGAGGGGGTGTCGCGGTGCCGCTCACCTGATGAAGGCAGAGGGGAATTAATGGCACTCGAGGGCACGCTGCTGCCGCTCACTCCCCGTCCCATTTGTCTCCTGCTGCCCAGGCCCCAGGCTCAGCCCTGACACCTTCCAGAGGGGGGTTTTGCTCTTCACTCCCCCGGTCTGGGCCTGGGCTGGGGTGGGTGGATGCCCGGAGAGGCACCACAGGGTCTGAGCTCCCCCAGTTTGGCCAGAGCTGGGGGCAGCCTTGGTCCTGGGGGAGGAACGCAGGGCGGCACAGGAGGGGAGGGGGGTCCATCCAGGCAGCGACACCCCCAGACCATCGGGATGGATGGAGGTTGTGCCTCGAGGCATCGTCTGCCCCACGGGAGCAGGGGCTGCTGATGGAGCGGGAGCTGAGCCCCACGCAGGAGCCCCAGGCTGGGCTTTGGCCACACTAGCCCTGGCGCTCGGGGCCATCCCTGCTGTCAGAGCTCACCGGAGGCTGAGGGGCGCTTTTCTGTCCCCACGTCCCTGTGCAGAGCAGCCTCCAGGCGGCATTTCAGGAGGACTGGAGGCTGTGGAATGCAGGGGCCAGGAGCTCGATGCACGGGAGCCCTGACAGGCTTCTCCGAGATTTACGGTGGGTTTTAGCACCCACCGCAGGTGCAGCAGCAAATCTCCGGCTCCAGCTCGTTCCTGGGCCCAGATTTACAGCTGCCACCAGCCCTGCGCTGCCTGTCAGCCCCTCCGGAACGGCTGGGGAAAGGTCACTCCTTCGGAACAAGGGCGATGGGGCCAAAGCAGCTGCTGCCATCGCCACAGGCTCTTGGCCACCGGTGCTGGTTCAGCTCTGTGAGGAGCAGCCACCACCAGTGGCTTCATCGGAGGGGAGAATTCACCTCCCAGCCTGCAGACTCTTCCCCTCCCCAGGGGCCACCTGTGCCTCGAGGGGTAGATCCCCCCGCAGCAGAGGCAGCCTGACCCATGGGGCTCTGACCCTGACGAATGAAACCTCCTCATTTCGGGGTCTGGAGTCGCAGCTTCTGGAATCCAACCACCTGCAAAGGTCCTGCAGATGGGGACCGCGGTGGAATCAGGAGCAGCAAAGGCTGCAGAGACCCCTCTGAGAACTGCAGAACCTGGGGAAGGGTGATCCCGCCCGCGAGGGGCTTCTTCCCATCCTTCAGTCCAACTCTCGGGGTTACCGTTTGCTCTGCAGCTCCAGCAGAGCGGGAAAGGAGGGCTCCTGCCACCCAGCCTCCGGCTACAGAGCTCAGCCCCAGGGTCTGTGACAGCCCAGCTCCCGCCGAGTGCTGGGGGGGACCGCGACGGAGCCGCATAGGGACGGGCAGGGATGCGCGAGGATGGACAGAGATGGACAAGCACTGGCAGGGATGCTCAGGGGTGCACAGGGATGGACAAGCTGTGACAGAGCAGCGCAGGGAGACCCAAGCTGTGCTACCCTGTGCCCAGGTGAACCCCAGTGCTGCAGCAGGGCCGTGGGCCGTGCGCAGGACTGCAAAGCCAAGGCGATGCCGCTGCAGCCCTGAGCAGGGGAAACGCAGGGGCTGGGGAAGGCGTCGCGGAGGGCACCGGAGGGGTTTGGGTCTGTGTGGCTCCCCTGTGGGGTTTTGGGTCCCTTCCTCTCTCGTCCCAGCGGCTGCAGCCTGCGCTGCCGCAGCGGTCGGTGAAGCAGGGGAAGCGGGACGTGATCATCAGTGTCGTCCTTGTGCTGCGCACGGGGAAATTAGCTTAAAGCCGGGGTTAGGAGGGAGCTAATTAGTTAATCCGTGTAAAGTGCTTTAAGACTCTCAGATGAGGGGAAGGAATCGCTGATGGGGAGCTCAGACAGGGCTCTCGATGCAAAGTGGATTTCAGACAAGAAATCCTTGGCTGCGCGGAATGGAATTAGAGTCGAGGGCTCGGCTCGAAGCAGAGACCCTCCGGGTCGATCCCATCCCGGTGAGTGAAGACAGTCTGTCGGTTCAAGGGCGGCTCCAGCCGGGGATGTCTGTGCTCACTAATTATTCTGCTTGCAACCAGCCCTCCCTGGCAGCTTCCCAGAGTCGATGCGCCGAGGACCTCCGTGTCAACATTAGCTTTCGAGCAGACGGATAATTGGCGGTGAGTACCCGGGGCTGGGCTCTGCCGGGCAGCACCGCGGCTGAACTCGAACCCTTCCCACCGCACAGCTCCTCGGGAGCCTGTTCCTGCGAAACCCAGAGCCCCTCCGCAAGGCAGAGCCGGCCCAGAGCACTCAGAGCCGGGGCCGCACCAGCTCCCCTGCACAGCTCCCCTCTCCAGCGGGCACCTCTGCCGGAGCCGCCAACACCCCGGCTGTCCCCAGTGCCAGCCGCTGAGATCCCTGTGCAGCAGGGATCCAGGGAATGGTGCCTGAGAGCAATTCCCAGCACCCCCGCGCCTCACTGCTGGCTGAGTCCTGCCCTCTGTACCCCTTGGGGTAACCCTTACCCACCCGGTCTGCACCGGGAGCAGGGACTGGCACCTCTGTGCATCAGCCCAGGCAGTGCTCAGCTCTCCGTTCAGCTCTGCAGTACCAGCAGGGAGAGGAGGAGCTGGGGGTCACCGAGGAGCGGGCTGGATGTCACCTGCCCGCAGCAGCTCTGGGTGCACTGGTGGCTGTTGGTGGGAGCAGCAAATCACTCCCCTTCTGCTGCCCAGGGGTCCTGCAGACCCCAGATGAACCCCTTTCCTTCCCTCTGGGTTGGGTGGTGGTGGCCATCGCTGTCCTGCCGGCGACCCCTGAACCTGCCGGGTTCTCTCGGCCATCGCTCTGGGTCTGATGGGTCCGTTCAGCTGGGATCTGTGTTTTCTCCTCTCCCCCTTTTCCCCTCAGAGTGCCCCAGGGACAGACGGATTAGGTTGGAGGGGGCCCAGGGGCATCTGGCCGGTCAGATCAGGCTGCTCAGTGCAAAGGACCGGGCTTTGAAACCAGGATCCCAAGTTCCTGGTGCCTGGCTGGAGGGGTCCGTTTCGAAGGCTCCTGCCAAGGGCTGGTTGGTGCCCAAGGTCTGTCCTGGCCCCCAGGGCACTGGCCCAGCATCAGGGACCTCGTGGTGCTCTGAGCACCGGGGCCCAGTGCTGGGGCGCTGGGACTCAGCCTGCTCCACCCCGTTCTTCCAGCTGATTGCTCAGCGGGAGCTTCTCTAGGCAGAAGCACCGAGCTGCTGAGGGGCTGCTGAGACGGCAGAAGCACGGAGCTCGGGGCAGACCCTGCAGCAATTGGGACGGGGACCCCGAGGAGCCACCGGCCCGATGGAGGGAGGGAGGGAAGGAAGGAGTGTCTGCAGAGCCCCTTCCTCGGCTGTCTGCTGAGCCCAGCTCGCAGCCGGTTACCAGCCGGGGTCAAGGAGAGCCGAGCCGGGGCTCTCTGAGCAGCCTCTCTGGTTGTCTTTTGCCGGGAGAGACCGAGGGAGGTTAATAGGGGGAGCGGCGGCGGGAGGGTCGTCAAGGGGAATCATCGTTTTCCGATGGAGGAGCCGGGTCGTGTCGCTAGCGCCGGAGCCGAAGGAGCGGAAGGGCTCCCGAGCCGACCCCACCCGAGCCGCTGCCTCTGCTCCTCTCGCCTCCTCCCCAGACCCCCTCAGCCCTCTCTGCCCAGCCCAGGAGCCGCTTCCAGCCCCACCTCGCCCCCAGCAGGCTCTCGCAGGTCTGGGGGTCGGGTGGAGGGGCTGAGGCCGGGCAGGCTGCTGACACTTGGGCTGCTGCCGCCGTCTGCAGGGACCAGACCCAGCCCGAGTGGGGTTCGCTGGCCCCACCGCCCCGGGGGGCTGGGGGCGATGGGTGGCAGCAGGTGGGGGAGACGCAGCCCTAAGCTGGAGCCTTCCGGCCCCGGATCCTTCCGGTGCCACTGGGCATCGCCCACCCCGGGGGCTGCAGGTGGGATGGGGCTGAGCCCCTGGCAGTGGCTGCCAGTCAAGGGGCCAGTGGCAGCTCTGGCAGGTGCCCGTGGCTGGCACCACCTGTGGTGCAAGAGCTGTTGGGGCTGTGCTGGTGGCAACTGGTGGCCTCTGCTCACCCATGCTGGGGGCTGCAGCGCTGAGGAACTTGGTGGTGAGCAAGCAGGTGCTCGGTGGGTGCTGGCACCAGGGTACCCAGGCGCAGGGGGCACAGGGACAGTGCAGTGGGGAGATGCTCAGCCACGGCTTTCCAGCTCGGGGGGGCTGGAGCGGGGTGATCCACCTTCCCCTTCTCCCCGAGGACTTGGGACGTCGGTGGGCAGGGGGGAACAACCCAGCTGCACCTCCCACCTCCGCAGGCACCAGTGCAGCTGCAGCCTCTTTTCAGTCTCCAGCAGCCCCTTGTGTCCCTCTGGCAGCCCCGAAAGGCACCCCAGCCTTCCCAGCGCCCCCAGCTTGCCCAATGCCTCCAGCTTCCCCAGTACCCCCAGCCTGCCCAGCACCCCCAGTGCCCCCAGCCCACCCGGTGCCCCCGGCCAAGCTCCTCTCCCGTCCCTCTCAGGCTGTGATGGGGGACATCTGGGCTGAAGTGAGGCACAAATGGATGATCCTTCCCACCCCGGAGGGCCCCAGCTGCACTGACGGGGTGAGCTGTTGCCTGTGTGATGGAAGATCAACCAGTCCCTGGGGCTGATGGCTGCTCCCAGAGGCTGGTCTCATGAGGGACCCCAACCCCTGGCTACTGGGGACACCATGACCAGGGCCAGACCAGGACAACAGCAGAGGGATGGGGAGGGGGCGCGAGGTAGAGCTGCAGTGTGGCCTCCTGCTTTCCCACTGCCCTGGTGCCAGGGGCTGCTCCGGAGATGGGACCCAGCACTGCAGGGGGGCCAGTTGCCCCCGTGGCTTTTCCTCGGTAGGTGCAGTCAGCCCACCCCATCGTCCCTGCTGCCACCAGTACCAGTACTGCGCTTATTGGTGGGGGGCATCCAGCTCTCTGTGGTTGTGTCTGGGGCAGGGCTGCAGTCCTGGTGTCCCCACGTCCCCCTGCCTCTCCCCAGCCCATTCCAGGGGTTCCAGCCAGCACCCTCCAGCACCGTGAGCTGAGTGGCTCTTCCCTCTTCACCCATGGCAACAAGCCTTGGAAAAGCTCCGGAGGACTGGAAATGCTGATGGGGAGAGGCTGAGGGAGCTGGGGGTGTTGAGCCTGGAGAAGAGGAGACTCGGGGGGGGGAACCTTCTCTCTCTCTCCAGCTCCCTGAAGGGAGGTTCTAGCCAGGTGGGGGTCAGGCTCTTCTCCCAGGGACGAGAGGGCAGGGCCTGAGGCTGCCAGGGGAGGGTTAGGTTGGATGTCAGGAAGCCCTTCCTCATGGAAAGGGTGATCAGAGCCTGGACTGGGCTGCCCAGGGCAGTGGTAGAGTCCCCATCCCTGGAGATGTTGAAGGACATCCTGGCTGTGGCCCTGAGTGCCTTGGTCTGGCCACTGGGGTGATGTTGGGTCCTGGGCTGGGCTGGCTGAGCTCAGAGGGCTTCTCCAGCCTCAATCCTTCTGGGATTCTATAATGACCCTCCTACCAGCTAACCCTGAAATGTGTCTCTCTTGCAGCGGTTTAAACCTGGCACCCGTAGCCCGTCTCCGGGGCACTTGGGAAAAGTTGCCCAGCAAGTACGAAAAGCACCTCAGAGACCTTCAAGACCTTTTTGATCCTTCTCGAAACATGGCCAAGTACCGCAACATCCTGAGCAGCCAGAGCATGCAGCCTCCCATTATCCCCCTTTTCCCTGTTGTCAAGAAGGACATCACGTTCCTGCATGAAGGTAATGTCAGGCGCAGAGAAATAACCGATCTGAGCGTTGAGGCTGCCTCAACCCTTTCTTCAGTGATTCTCAGCGGTTCAGCAGCTGTCTGTGAGAAGCTGCCACCAGTTGAATGCTTTTAGGAGAGAAATGAACCAGAACTCTGAGTGGAAGGGGCTGAGCATGAGCAGAAGTGAAAATGCAAGTTTTGAATGTTTTAAAAGCAATGTTTAGTCTTTGTCAGCCATCTCAAGGACGAGAGTGGGTTTTTCAGGACATGTGGTAGCTGATACGTAACCAGCAGGAGGATGGGGGTGATGGTGCCCCTGTGCTCTGCACTTGTGAGACCACTGGTCCAGTTCTGGGCACCACAGTATCAGAAGGACACTGAGGAGCTGAGGCCATGGTGTAGGGGTTAGGGAGCTGTTAGGCTGAGGGCTGGACTTGATGCGCCTGGAGGTCCTTTGCAGCCAGGATGATTCTCTGATGGTGCTCTATTTCAGACAGAGCTCTCTTCCAAAGACTCGTTGCTGCGATGTTTTTAGGCTTTCTTTCTGTGTTGTGGCTGTGACAGCGACGATGATACACCACCTCCTACTCCTGCTTTCAGCATTTTCCGAAGCGTTTTCGTTAAACATTTCCACTTCCTTCCTTTTAAACAAAATTCTGTTCCTGATGGGATAAGGTTAAATATTCTCAGATCCTCCCAGTTCCTGGCTGTGACGGTTGAGAACTATTTGAACTTCTTTGGGAATGTGGGTGTTGATGACAGTCGATACTGTTTTAGCTTATGAGCCAGTCAATTTGAGTCTAGGGCACTTCATCTGTTTCTGCTGTAATAAGTATTGCTCAGAGGAGAAAGGAGTAAGAAGAGTGATACAGGGGGACTTGAGCAGTGGTTTGAGTAGTTATTTGTGGGTTTTATTTGTTACCTCAGTAGTTTTTTGTGTTTTGCCAGTTTTCTGTTCTAGTTAAGGCAGATTTCATACACTTGCTGACTGATCAGGGTTGGAAGTGACCTCAGAGATCATCTGGATCCAGGCTAGATGACACTTAGCAACCCCTATCCCCACGCGAGGTTACCCAGACACCCATCCATCCTGGTCTTGAGCACTTCCAGGGATGGAGCGGCCACAACCTCCCTGGGCAAGCTGTTCCAGGGCCTCAGGACCCTCTAAGGGAGGGATTTATTCCTCAGACATCATCTCAATCTCCCCTCTTTTAGCTTGAACCCATCTGGGCAAGAACAACCCCAGGTACCAGTACAGGTTGGGGACTGAGCTGTTGGAGAGCAGCGCAGGAGAAAGGGACCTGGGGGTGCTGGTGGACAGCAGGGTGGCCAGGAGCCAGCAGTGTCGCCCTCTTGTGGCCAAGAGGCCCAACAGCATCCTAGGGTGGATCAGAAGGGGGATGGTTAGCAGATCGAGAGAGGTTCTTCCACCCCTCTGCTCTGCCCTGCCCTGCTGAGACCACAGCTGGAGTGTTGTGTCCAGTTCTGGGCCCCTCAGCTCCATAAGTACATGGGGCTGATGGAGAGAGTCCAGCGCAGAGCCACAGACATGATGAAGGAAGTCAAACACCTCCCTTATGAGGGAAGGCTGAGGGAGCTGGGTCTCTTTAGTTTGGAGGAGACTGAGGGGTGACGTTGTTGATGTCTATAAATATGTGAAGGGTGGGTGTCAGGAGGTTGCAGCCAGGCTTTTCTCAATGTCATCTAGTGATAGGACGAGGGGCAGTAGATGTGAGCTGGAACAGAGGACGTTCCACATCAATATCAGAAGGAACTTCTTCCCAGTGAGGATGATGGAGCACTGGAAGGGGCTGCCCAGGGAGGTTGTAGGGTCTCCTCTGGAGGCGTTTAAAACCCACCTGGATATGTTTCTTTGTGACTTGGTCTGGGTGATCCTGCTGTGTCAAGGGCATTGGACTGGATGATCTTTCAAGGTTCCTTCCAGTCCCTAATGTTCTGTGATTCTGTGTCCCATCACTAGAGTTTCTAGTAAAACATCCCTTTGATGGAGAGGGAGGACAGTCGGAAGGGCAACGTGGGACACTTAGAAACACATTGCCCTTTAAAAAATGGCTTCTTACCCTCCTTTTCCCACACATGTGTTTCAATTACACAGGAAATGATTCCAAAGTGGAAGGCCTGGTGAACTTTGAGAAGCTCCGGATGATCGCCAAGGAGATCCGCCAAGTCGTCAGGATGACCTCAGCAAACATGGACCCGGCCGTGATGTTCAGACAAAGGTGTGCAGTTCAGACAGGCTGTAGGATTCAGAGGTGTCTCAGTGTGGGCAGGGGTCTGGGCTTGTGTGTGTATCAGTCTGTTCACACATCATCCTGTCACTTCCCATTGATGTTCACCATCAGAACCCACGGTCTCCATCAGATCAGGGCACCACCACTCGATGCTTCCAAGACCTGCTTTTCATGACTCCTAAACCTGTTAATTGTCTTTAAAATGCAAGGAATAGGCTCTGATTTTAGTGATTCCTTTATTTTGATGAATAAAATACTGGTGTCAGGGTTTGGGGAGAGGTATAACGTTAGGGAGTTACTCATATGTGTGGAAAGCACCTCGATCACCCGTGTCTGCATCTGAAATACTGCTTCAGAACAAAACCCTACTGATATCCTAAAAACAATCCGTTTTTAGTTTGGTCTAAGCTCAGCTTGTTTCACCTATACAGTGTTTGAGATCTTCAGGCTGTGAGCAGAGGCAGAGTTTTCTTGTTTTCCTGTTTTCTCCTTTTTCCAGTGTAAAATACCTTCAGGTTCTGTGTTACCAGACTGCACAACAGAAGCACCTTGACTTCTAACCTGGTGCTGGTTAGCTCCAGGTTCCTTTATTGGAACCAAATCATTTCCTGCATCTATCTGCATCCCCCTGACTGAACCAAAGGCATCAGCCAGCTCCATGGGTGTCCGTGCGGACCCCAGCACCTCAGAGGGGCTGTTGTCCCTCCCTTGCCCTGTTAGTTTGCTTCTTGACAGACTAGATCCCTTTAGGGTGCAGATGAGGGAGAAATGGGTGACAGAACAGTCTTCTGAGCTGTCTGTAGGGTTTGTATCCCAGCAGTGGAGAGCGCAGAGCTCCCAGGAAGGTTTATGGGCAGTTCCTTGGGTGAAGTGTGTGTTAACTGAATCCCTGTTGGTAATGGGAATTGTCTGACTTATGAATTCAGTTGCATCTCTGCAGTGGAAAGAGGTAGCACATGCAGGGGTGTGTTTGTAAAGGAGTAGAGGGTCCCTGCGCTGGGGTCCCTGTGCTTTTCCAGTGCTGAGGATTCTCAGGTGATCATGAACCTTGTCTAGTTCCATTTTCAAGGCTCTCAGGAAAGAGAAGTTTTTCATTTAAAATGAGTCCAGTTGGGCTTTGAAGCAGAAATAGCAGCTCCTCGATGTTGTTGAGCAATGGATTGATTTCAAAGTGGAGATTCACCATCATACTGTTGGATTTGAATGATCAACGTTTCCTCTCTAATAAAAGTTCTGGAGCTATTTACTAATAAGTTACAACAGCTCCTCAGGAACTTGGCCATTCACAGAAGCAATCAGTCTATAACTAACTGTCCCTGGTGCCCCGTGGACGTTCAAACACCTAATGAAGGCGAATCGTTAAATAAATTTAGTAGTAAATAGTTACCTTTAGTGCTCTTCAGCATCAACAGCAGGCCTTTTAAGGGCTGTAATGTAAATTACGCTCCCCGATATAAAATGCTGAGGCATCTCCTAGCAGAGATGGTGCTGAAGATTAAAAGGAAAAGAATTCCCTGTTTTCACATCATTTATATTCGTTTTCATTGCCTCTGGTGTTTGATCTAACAGTTTGTGTAACGAAGCACCAATAAGTGCTTTTGAAGATGGAAAATGAACAAGAGGAGATGTTTGTTAGTGGTAGCAGGAGACTTGATAACAAGTTCATTAGCGATTAATATAGAGCGTCTAGGGGTTGGGGTTTGGGGGTTTTTTCAGCATCTATTTGGCAATGAGCTTTTTTTCTCAGCAAAAGAAAAGCACCATCATAAGCTTTGAATACTGATGATGATGATGATGATGATGTCTCATCCACTTGCTGCGGTCTTAATGCAAAGCATTAATTAATTTAATCATGCGTTCTGCGGGATGAGTTAAACAGTTTTTACCCCTCCCACCCCCATCAAAACTGAATTTGGCTTGTTGGAAACGCTTAAGGAGACAATTCAATCCAACAGGCTGCCCAGAGAGGTTGTGGGGTCTCCTTCTCTGGAGATGTTTAAAACCTGCCTGGCCATGTTCCTGTGTGACTGGATCTAGGGGATCCTGCTGTGGC
>JAOXOE010031176.1:0-12212 GCA_028565055.1 Phoeniculus purpureus
GTTTTAAACATCTCCAGAGAAGGAGACTCCACAACCCTCCTGGGCAGCCCCTTCCAGTGCTCTGTCACCCTCACCGGGAAGAAGGTCCTTCTCATATTGATGTGGAACCTGTGTTCCATCTCATACCCATTGCCCCTTGGCCTATCATTAGATGCCCCTGAGCAGAGCCTGGCTCCATCCTCCTGACACCCACCCTTTCTGTATTTATCAACATGAATGAGGTCACCCCTAAGTCTCCTTTTCTCCAAGCTCAAGAGCACCAGCTCCCTCAGCCTTTCCTCATCAGGGAGATGCTCCCCTCCCTTCATCATCTTTCTGGCTCTGCACTGGACTCTCCAGCAGCTCTGTGTCCTTGTGGAACTGAGGGGCCCAAAGATTGTCAGGTTTCATTTATCACTTGCTCTAATTCTTTTCCCCAGATGATAAACTTCAGTAGGATCTAAATTTACTCAGGTATACTTTTTATTCATATAGGATTTTTTAGGCCAACAAAATTCTCCCAGAAATGAGACCATGCCCTCTTCTGTAACTATAAACTCTACCCAGACATCGCCAAATTCTGAAGCAGAACGTTCTTCTTTTGTCTTATTCACCTTCCATGAGTAGAATAAAAAATAACTTCTAACTACTAAATTCACAAGGCCCTAGAGTGAATCAGCATCCACTTCATCATAACCACTAACTGGCAAACATATTGCTGGTTTGCCTTGAGGAAAGTAGAAATATATTTTTTTTCTAATAAAAAGTGGTCTCTTCCATCTGTTTTGTGAGTAATCCTTGGCTGGATTCTTCCCAGCACTAAAAATACAGAAACCTTATCATAGTACAGTCTTGCAGCTTCACAACCACCTGGTATGCTGCACCACAAGCACACAGCTTAAATATAAATGTGATTTTAATTGGCTAACATTCCACCCCAAGAGTTTATTAGAAGTAATGTAGCAGCTACTGGAAGTTCTTGTAACACTTCCATCAGTTATTCCTTGTTTTCCAAGCACAGCAGGATAAAACGGGTAACTTTACCCTAATAAATTGATTTCACTTCCTAGCTGACGTCTTTTCAAGCGCGCTCACTAAGAATAAGTTATAAATGCTTTCTACTCTTGTACTGCTTGAGGGTCAGCCAGACATCTTAGCACTGTGCTGTAAACCTAGTAGACCTGCAGGGTTTATGGGGTCTTTGAGCTGTGGGAGTTGCTGGTTATGTTTTCTGTAATGGAAGTGTCTGACATTAAAAGCAATAGTGTCGATCTGCTGGAGGGGAGGAAGATGATGCAGAGAGATCTGGACAGGCTGGGTCAATGGGCAGAAGCCAATGGGATGAGGTTTAACAGGGCCAAGGGCAGGGTCCTACACTTTGGCCACAAGAACCCCCTGCAGCTATAGACTGGGGGATGAGGGCCTGGAGAGCAGCCTGGCAGAGAGGGACCAGGCAGTGCTGGGAGACAACCAGATGAACAGGAGCCAGCAGGGTGCCCAGGTGGCCTGGAAGGCCAGTGGCATCCTGGCTTAGATCAGCAATAGTATGGCCAGCAGGACTAGGGATGTCGTTCTCCTCCTTGTACTGGGCACTGGGGAGACCTTCCCTCAAGTACTGGGGGGCAGTGCTGGGCCACTCACTTCAAGCAAGAGATTGAGGGGCTGGAGTGGGTCCAGAGGAGCAATGAGGCTGGGAAAGGGACTGGAGTGAAGGGCTGATGAGGAGAGGCTGAGGGAGCTCAGGGGGTTTAGAAGAAGAGACTAAGAGGGGACCTTCTCCCTCTCTCCAACTCCCTGAAGGGAGGTCGTAGTCAGGTGGGGGTCGGGTTCTTCTCCCAGGCAACAGCACCAGTACAAGAGGGCAGGGCCTGAAGCTGCACCAGGGGAGTGGCAATGCGCTCGGCGGGATGCCACTGCTCGGGGAGGAGGGCACTGGGGAAACCAGGACCAGTAGCCGCCCGGCGCTCGTGTCCGGAGGAGACGCGGCAGGGCCTGCCTCGTACTCAGCCTGAAGAGCAGGCCGCGCAGGCCGCCAGTGTTAGCTGGCTTTTAAATGCCCCTCTTCTTGCCTTTGCAGTTTCTTGTCGCTTGTCTACGCGCTCATGCAACAGGTAAGAACCTTCCCTGCCGCAGGTGTTCAGGCTGAGGCCTGGCTCGGGGATTTACCCCAAGCAGCAAGCCGGCACGCTGGTGGTACCACCAGTCTCTGTGGTACGCTGGGTTCCTCTGCGATAAACACAGAGGACGTGGTGCCTGGTTTTGCCCTCAGCCCTGCTTCTCATGACAAACACAGTCAGACCCTTCACAAGGGAAGCTGTGACCCTTTGCTTTACAAGCAGCTGTAAATTTACAACCTCACACTTAAAACCTCAAAGGGAGATGATCCCCCGTTAAGCAGTCAGTCTGTGTGAGCTCAGAGGGGAGGTATCTCCACAGCTGGCCGCGGGCTTTTGCTTGCTGGGAGGACCAAACAACAGGCTCTCTCAGGGCTGTCCTTTTGGCAAGGAGGTGACTTTACTCCTTCGAGTTGCAGTGCTGCTGCAGGTGCATCCTGTTTGGGGATGCCTGTCCATGGCTTGGCCAGGATAAAAGAGTAGAAAGTAATCACAGAACATCAGGGATCGGAAGGAACCTCGAAAGATCATCTAGTCCAGTCCCCCTGCCAGAGCCAGTTTTGATTTGGACATCCGTGTGGGTCTTTACTTACCAGTTGTTCTGTCACCCAGTGATACCTTTTCTCTCCAGCACCGCCCCCCCCCCCCACGAGAGAAGAGTCAGGAAAAGAAAATGGATTGAAATGGGAACAGATCTGCTTGGGTCTGCTGTCCCTGCTTTTACTCCTACTCACTCTAGCACCTGGCTGACTCCAGACTGCTGAAGACACTGATCGTTATGAAGACCCGCATACTGTCACTGGCCCGAAGTGTCTTCCCAACTTTGTTCTCACTGAATTGGGTGCTGCAGTCTTCTGCTTTCCTGAACCAGAGATTGAATTCTCTGAATCTACCGTAGCAAAATGAGGATGGCGTGATTCTTTCCTTGGCTGGTTAGCTCTGTGAGCTTTGCATAGCAGTGCCCGAGCCAGCAGTGTGGGACACTAGGACCTTGTGCACTTTATGCACAGGTTTGGCTGTGGCTATATGGTGGGTCTGTGCCAGTGGTGGAGGAAAAGTGATGTGAGCCTGCCTGCAGGAAGCCCAGGCCAACTCTGCGACTCAGCTAGGCTGAGGTAGCGACCTCCATTTGGGAATCCTTCACCCCTTTGCACCTTTGCAGGGAAGAGCCTCTGAGAAGCCCCTTGGGAATGAACACCTGAAACTGTTTTTGGACTCTGGAAGCGATGGCTGCCTCCCAGAGCATGCCCCATCTTGAAGCGGCGGCAGGGGGCCAAAGTCCCACAGGCAGTTCCCTCTGTGGGATCACAGTGGGAGCTGTGTTTGCAGTGTTGTGACTGGTGATGAGGCGTGTTGGGGAGATAAATCAGCAGGCATCTTGCAGACAGTGTGCAGCAAGGATGCTCTAAGAACAGGCTGCCATTGCAAGGGTCTCTGGTGCTGAGCATCTGTGACAAGCCTTTGCTGGGGCTTGGGGTATCAGCGCTATCAGAAAAACCACAACTGTGTCCCCAAAGCAGAGACCATTTTCTGTCAGCAAACATCTCTTTGTTGGTGTCCCTGCCTCTCTTTAGAATTATGCTGCCTTATTGTGGGTGATACTAAGCAGGGAAGCAATGCCCCAGGCTTTCACCTCCTGTGCTTTTTCCATGGTGGGGCATTTCCACAGCTGTGTATGTCATGTGGTTGTCTCCAGCTACCTGGGAGCAGGCACCTGCAACCCCACTGTATGAGTATGGACTTGGTCTGTGACACTGGAGAGTTCTGCAATGCACTTGGTGGCGCTGGTATTGTCTCGTCCTTCTCTTTGTACTCAGGCTCACAAAGCACAAGTGCTTCCCTGGGATTTCAGGCCTGGGACACTTGAGCAGCAGAAGTAGACAGCGATATCTGATAGTTCTGAAAGGTTTTGGTCTCATGAATATTCATTAAAAACATTTTCAGTGCTGCTCCTGGGTCTCAGACCACGTATACTTCTGTGTCTCTGCAGCATCTAACACCTTTGCACTAAACAGACTGAAAGAAAATGACAAAATAACATGTCTACACTTGTGCTTCTAAAACCATGTGGGAACATTGTTGTGGTGCCTTTTAGTAAACCACAAGAGTGTTGATAACGGTTGTTTCTGCTCGTCTGGGCTCCTGTAGGCTGGGAAACATCCATCTCCTATGTGCTGGGGGTGCATGGCATGTTATTAGCCTGAAAAGCACCTGCCCCCTCTCTCCCTGCCATGTTCCAAAGGGACCCTGCAGTGAGGGTAGAATTGTTTCTGCAGTCCAAGAGAACCACAAAAATCTACCTCCTGGGCTGGTGAGTTCACTAGATTAAATTTATGGAAAGTTATTTGGAGAGAGAGAGAGAGATATATCAATCCTTTAAATGCACTCTCATAAGGGATGCCTTGCATGTGGGTTCAAGGTTGTGTTACAGCTGAGTACTGGAGTAGCTTCTGGTTTAACTGTATTTTTAATGGCATGTGTGTCCTTTTCCGCAGTTTTGACAGGATACAACAACTTGCAGAACCCAGGAGAGCAGCTTGTGAAAATTATATCAGGTAAAGAGGGGCCCAGACAGCGCTTGCTTAAGAGCTGGGGACTGATGGGACCTCAGCTGGTGCAGACCCTTTGCCTTGCTGCTTCTTTCCTCTCAATTGTGGAAGTGGCTCAAAAAACCCCTCAACCCATTGAGATGTACAGTGTGTGAAGGGCTCTCCTTAAATTACTTTTTCTTGATTTCAGTCCAAGTCCCGGGCTTGACCTGAGTCTTTGCTGCCCCACTGAGACGTTGTGGGGTAGGATGGTGCCGTGCAAAAAGACTGAACCTCGTTGTAGCCTCAGGCTGCTCTATCCTGGAGGACACAGCCAGCTTTACGAACAGAGTGGCTATCTACATTGCAGGGTCAATCTGTGGCTTGACAAGCCAGGGCAACCATCTCTTCACAGTGGCTTTCCACTCTCTGTATGGGTGCCACTGTGCACACAAAAGGCTCCCCAGACCATGGTCCCGCTGCTCCCTGTCCTGACTACCCCAGCACCCTCCCTCACTATGGCCTCTCAATGGGGAATGAGCAACTCCCAGTTTGCACAGGAGAGTAACCACTAATGTGCGGCGAAACCTCACCCACTTTCCACGGCACACCCTGGCCATAACGTTATTATTTTTACTGTCGTTCCTGTAGTGTAGTTAGGTGGCAATGCTGAGGCAAGAAGGATGCAAGCATGAAACTCCCCCAGGGGTTTCAGGGACGTAGTGAAACGACCCTTTCTGCACACCCACTGGGAACTGTAAAACCAGATTCATCACTTGAAGGCTCTTTTTTGAGCTGACAACCATCACCTGGGCAGCGCTAGGAGATTCAGAGCCAGAGGAGGCGGGTGCTCAGGGAGCACTTAAAGCTGTGGGGAGCATATGTGTGTCCTATCCTAGGCAGCAAAGGATGACCTCAGCAAGCACATTGTACACTCCTGCATGTTTCTAAAGCTTCTCACCTTTGTTTCTGTTAGGCTCGTGTGGGGAAACCAAGAGACAATCTGGCCCCTCTCACGCGGTTCTAAGACAGCTCACATATCCCCGAGATTAGAGGCCTTGGCCAAGCCCAAGCAAGATTTTGGCAATCACCAGTGCAGGTCAGTGATGTGATAGCATGTGCTGGAGACAGAGACAGCCCAGAGGATGCTTTCTAATCGGGGGAATGTGCTGGCTCCTGGGGAAGAGGAGGTGCCATCTCCTCTCCTTGCTGTGCCACAGGTGGCTCCATTCAACCGAGACCCACCAGGCTGTGCCTGCAACAGAGGGCATCTGTAGCAGGGGAGAAAATGCTATGGGACCATGCTTACCCTGAGTGCTTGACTTCCAAAATGAGGAGAAACTGGGGGTGCTAAGTTTTGATGCCCTTTTATTTCCTCATACCCACTTCTGGCTGTGGGAAGGGCTTCTGCAACACACGGTAGTTGCTGGTGTGATTAGAGCTGCAGGAGCCAGCTTCTGTCACAGATTCCAAGCACATGGGAGCATGTTGCCCTGCTGTAACAGACTCGACAACAACTCTGCCTCAGCTTGGAAGTAGAGCTGTAATCCTCAGGCATGCCTTGACATGTGTGCGCCACACTGTCTGTCCCTGGAGTGTTCCCTGTCTGTACTGGGGCTGATGCAGCCCACCATGCACCAGTGACACAGCTGTCTTCTGAATCCTCTTGAAGCCTGGCCTAATTCTACAGGAAAGAGGTTGGGAAATATTACGAACAGAGAAACCTGCTGACTGGAGATAGTCCAGGTCTTTTGCCTTGAGTTAAACCTCTGCTGCCACTGCAGGTGAAAAACTAGTGCATGGATGGCAACAGGAGTGAAAAATGATGTGAAAGATGCAAACTTCAGTCATGCTGGGTGGTGCTGTGTCACCTGAATCGGCTCATCTGTAGGTCTCTTGGGGGAAATGAAGTTCCTCTGGAGACAGGATGATGGTTGCTAATCTCTAACAAATGAGAATGGAGGTTGAGCAGTGTTGCACTCCAGGCTTCCTTCTACCTGGAGGGATGTCAAGACGTGTCTGTAGTTTTGTCTCTGCAACTGTAATCAATCCGGGGGCTATCGTGCTCCTGAGAGCTTCTGCCTCTGACTAATGGTGACCTTCTGACAGCCCTTCCTGCCTTCCTCTCCTTCTCGGTGATGACAGATACCTTCCGTCAGTGAAGGCTGATGGAAAGCTGGCTGAGCATGCACTGGGTGAGCCTGGGGAGATCCCAAGACAGACAAGGTGCTGCTAAACGGTTGAAACAAAATTCAGTCTAAATTCATAGGGTTGAACAACAGAGATGCTGCTGGTTTTGTGTTGTGAAGTGGCTTCTTGAAATGGTCCAGGGAAAAGCCCAGCCTTTGCAAGCAGTGTGCTAATGGTGCTTAGAAGAGGACTCTGTCCATGCAAACAGCATTTATCTTTAAATTCAGGAGGTCTCAGGTGTAAATGCCCATTGTTTAATGACATTTCCACAAGCAGTGGTGTCAGTAGTTGCACAGGGACCAGGCACGGATGTTTAACCAGACCGAGGACACTGTCATGTTCTCTGTCATTTTTCTTTTGCTAACTCTTCTGTCCCGTTCCTCAATACTCCTCTTCTTGTACAACTGCAGACGGGAGTCAACGGTCCGGGAGCATCGCCTGCTAGTGGATTTTGACTTCCCTTCTCCACGGCTGCTGAAGTTGTCTGAACCTAAAAAATACCCAGCTGCTTACCTGCAGCAAAGGTGAGAGGTCAGAAAGCCTGTAGGGTTTTATAGAGAAACCCCTGGGTCTTGTGCCATCAGTGCAGCTCAGATACAGGAACAGAGGATGGATATAACAGAGAGCAGTGTGCAGAGCAGCGACTCTACTGGGTTTAGGACCTCTGGGCTCTCAGAGAATTGTAAGATCATTCAGGTTGGAAAAGACTCCCCAGGATCATAGAATCCAACAGATGTCCGTGAGAGTCCAACTGATGTTTAAAACCCGCCTGGACACGGTCCTGTGCAACTCGGTCTAGATGGTCCTGCTCTGGCAGGGGGATTGGACTAGATGATCTTTGGAGGTCCCTTCCAATCCCTAATGATTCTATGATTCTTGTGAGATGAGTGGGTTCTACCCTGGACATAGTCATGAGACAAAGCTGCATTTTGCTGCTGCAAAATTGAGGCATAACTCTCCCAGCTGCAGCCTGGTTTACCCAGTGGCGAGGAGTATGGGTGAGTGGTAGTGCCACAAGTCTCTACTTCCAGACCTCTCCAGTCCCCTCAGTGGCCCGTGTCACCAGCTGCACTGAGGTATAAGGCCTCTCCACGGATCCAGGAGCTTGCCCAGCCAAAGGCGCTGCACCCAGAGTTCCTTCCAGCCAGAAAGGTGAGGAGGTGGTTGCATCACATTTGGAGGGGACAGTGGCACAGCAGCCTGTCCTGAGTTTTTGCACCCTTGCTGCTTCTCCAGTGTGTGCTATGGAGGGGAGAAGCATTCTGGTTTGCCGTACTGAAAGAAACTGCTTTTTTGGAGTGAGATACTGTCTTTGAAAATCTCCCTGCTGAGAGACAGGGAAGAGCCAGGCTGGAGCAGCCTAGAATAGCAGAGGAGCCGAGAGAGACATCTGGTCTGCATCCCCTGATAAAGCAGCCTGGGAAAGTGAAGGAACCCCATGGGAACGGCCTGTTTAGCTCCTACAGAGTACAGTTGTGCTTGTACGTGGGCAGCTGTGCTCTGATCTGTGTATGTAGGGGGCATAAGCCTGCAACCACTGTGTGTATTTTAACAGTGGTCTCCCAGAACCCTGATGTAGACATGTATTGCTGAACTTGCTCCTTGTAGGCTGGGCATTGCTTTGGCAGTGGGGTGAAAGGGCTTGGGGCAATCTCAGATAGTGCTTGTCTGCAGGGCAAAGCAGAGGTTTCTGGCTGCAGTCTCTGGGCTGGGGAATAAGGGAGGCTGTGCTGGAGCAGTAACCACGTTTGCTGTCAGAATGCAGTGAACTGAATGCACTTTCACACTGAAATCTGAGTGTCTCTCCTTAGCAGGGAAACTGTTTGGTTCAGCCAGGAGGAGGAATGTGAAAAACATTACTCTGGAAGAAATTTCTCTGCATTTCTGCAGACTCTGCTCTCCAGCCTATGAGTGGGCACCAGCTGGGGAACAGAGTCAGAATGTCCAAGCCATATGAGTCCCAGTAGCACTAGAGTTACCTTATAGTTCACGTGAAAGGAAACTAAGGGGTTCTGGAATATGGGAGTGCTCTTTCTTGTGAGCTGCAGAGTAAGGAGTGCTCCCTTGGGAGAGGGAGTGTGTCCCTGTGGGCTGCTGTGGGTGAGCTCTGTGTCTGCAGATCCCTCTCGCATTCTGAACCCTTGCAGGTGCCAACACGCGTTACAAGTGCTGCGGCCATGCCTCGTGCATCCTCGCGGTTAGAGCATCTTGCAGAGCCCCGGGTCAGGACAGCGACCTGCTGCTATGAGCACAGCTTTCTTGACTCTGTCATTCGTCCGGTAAGGCAGCGTCACCACGGACCATGCATGGCAGGAACTCTGGGCAGAGGGCAGGGCATCGGTGCTATCTAGTGACTCTCTTCGTGGTAGTAGCCCTGTGTGAGGCAGACGTAGGTGCTTCCTGGGCTGGAGAGCAGCTCTTGCCCTCCATTCAGTCCATTAATTGACTCTCAGAAGACTTTTCCAGAGAACAAGACCAGTGTCTAGCCTGCATCTGTGGGGATGGAGAGAGATGGACAGCAGTCTAACTGGAATCTCCAGTGCTGGGGAATGGGTTAGTGAAAGGGCTGTGAGTAAGAGGGAGGCTGGAGGGCGGGTTGTGAGACTGGCCAGACTGATTTCTCCTTCTACAGCTTGTCTGATGCCGGACACAGCTGTGGGCAGGATGATGATCCAACCTGTGTGTGGTCAGTGGCTGTGAACCTGGGTACACTGTGTCAGAGGCACCTGTTAGGTCCTTCCTCCCCGTTCTTCTATAGGTTTCCAAGTTGGCTCAGAAAGCAATTGCAAGCCCTCGGACCCTGGAGCTGGCTGGTGCAAAAAAACTGCATCCTGACTACATGCCCCTGCGGGATGCTGAATGGCCAGTGTCAAAGGCTGCAAAGCAGGCAGTGGCCACACCAAGGCTTGTGGAACTGGCCCAGCCTTGCAAACGGTAGGTGCTACTTCCCTACCATGGGGAGATGATGAGCTGTCAGCCTGTTTTGTGCAGGCTGCGGCACCTTGTTCATTTGGGTTTGGCCACTATCATTAAGCCGCTTCTATGAGGAGTGGCTGAGGGAGCTGGGGCTTTTTCTTCTGAAGAAAAGGCTGAGGGGAGAGTTCCTTCTGATATTTATATGGAACCTCCTCTGTTCCAGCTGACACCCATTGCCCCTTGTCCTATCATTGAGAAGAGCCTGGCTCCATCCTCCTGACACCCACCCTTCACATATTTATAGACATCAATGAGGTCACGGAGGCCTTGGTACAATTAGGTTAATGTTTGAACTTGATGATCTTAAAGTCTTTTTCAACCTAAAAGGTTCCGCTTCCAAAATGTGTGGATTTTGTGTGGCTGGATGTGCTAGTGCATCTTGGACTGTAAGTTGCCCAGCATGACGCAGCTGACCTCAGCTTCAGAGAGTGAGGGAATGCCCTGCTGTAGTGGCTGTGACAGCTTCAGCGAGAGATGGGGTGTCACTAGAGCCTTGGTGACAGCAGCAGAGGGGTGTCTACCATTGTCACAGAACATTAGGGATTGGAAGTGACCGTGAAAGATCATCTAGTCCAATTCCCCTGCCAGAGCAGGATCGCCCCTGACAGGGAAAGGCAGGACTCAGGTGGAGGTGGAGGCAGCTTTGAGAGCTGTTCCTGCTTCAGTACGAGCTGACCAGCTCTGTCCTCACTCCCTCAGGCGTTCTATGAGCTTGGCTCACTTCAACCCAGATGCATTCACAGTGAAGAAGGCGGCTAAGAAGGCAGTTTGTTCTGCTCGGATCCAAGAGCTGGCTCAGCCGATTAAGCGCTAGATTCAGTCAGAAACACAGTCTGCTGCTGCTGCCAGCTGGCCCCATCACCCCTCGGAGCATCAACTTCTTCAGGCTGTGCATTGGCCAGAAAACAGGACTGCACCCAGCAGAAGCATTTTTTCACAAGCCGTAACTTTTCCTGGGCTGATTGTGGAGTTCAATAAAGTGCTCAGTGCTTGAGTTCACAATAATCACCAGAGGAAACAAGTAGGATTTGCCCTGAAGTGGGAACTTTCTCTGTAGGATGGGTCATGTTTATCACTCTTTTTTTCAACTACAGTAGTTAAAGAGCTGATTCAACAGCTGCTGGGGGAAGCAGCCGCAGGAACTGTTCTTTCACACGCAGAAGTGTGGCAAACCAAAGCCAACGGCGCACAGCGGGTTGATGCAACGCAACTCCTGACCTCGGGTTGCAAAATCTTTGCTAAAGTTTAGACATCTCCTTAGTGATGCTCGAAGTCTTTTGCTCGTGACGGAAGTAGAGGCACTAAAAGGCTGCAAAATTCCAGATCCAGGGCTGGACTGGACAAAGTACAAAGCTTTAGCACAGGCGTGAGAAGTGCTGGGCTGGCACGTGCGTTGAGCTCGCTGGGCTTTGCGGCTTGTTTTCTCAGGTGCCTGGAGAAGAGGGCAGACCCAGCGCTTTGCCCTGCATCTGTGCTGCAAGTTACACAGATGGGTTAAATTGCTGTGGTTCAGCTTTGCAGCTGTGTGGCCCTGGGCGAAGTAGCGGGGCTGTGCGTCGGGACTTTTAAAGCCTGGCTCAAGCAAAGTTCTCCTCAGTGTAAGGAAGAAGACCCATCGCAAAGGCTAAGAAGTCAACAGATATTTGTGCCAGACTCTCCAGAGCAACCCCTGAGGTCTGCTTGGATCTGAGGGTGAGTCAGTTGGCAGCTGGGTTGCAGAGGAACGACACAGCCTGTGTGGGACGTGGCACAGAGAGACTGCTTTTGGCTGTTTCCTATGAGTCTCATGTGCTTTGCACCAGCGGTCAAGTCACTGGTGGCGGGCTGGTGGTACTGAGGCAAGAGACACGCTCTCCAGCAAGGAACAAAAGCATGGGGCAGTTTCTGTCTTAATCTTCCCTGCGTTAAGCTGATTCTCCTGCCGAAGGAGCAGAGGAAGGTGACCACAAACCAGAACAGGATTAATCTGAGGATCCACTAACTGATTCAGTAATCCACTAAGCAGAGAATTTCTGATCACTGGGGTAAGGGTGCTGGGCAGCGGTGCCGGTTCTTTCTTAGCTCCGTGCATTGTCTGCTACTAGGATGGATGAGTCTGAGCTTTGTACAAGAACCTCAGTGCAACTGCATCCCTCAGGCTTGGTAATGGTCAGAAGGAGACTGAGATCTACACCCACAGATCTACCCCCTGTTCTGGGCAGGGAACACCAGCACCACTGCCTTCTGCCAATCTGGGGTTCAGGGTGTGTGTGGGGACCTGCGTTTGCCCTAGAAGAGAAGGTGGCCTGTGTCTGCAGTCTGTCCTTGTAGTCAGAAGGAAAACTTACAGCGCACGCTGAGGCTGCCTTAGAGAATCACAGAACATTAGGGATTGGAAGGGACCTTGAAAGATCATCCAGTCCAATCCCCCTGCCACAGCAGGATC
>JAOXOE010031177.1:0-12212 GCA_028565055.1 Phoeniculus purpureus
ATCCAGATCATTGATAAAGATATTAAACAAGGCAGGTCCCAAAACTGAGCCCTGAGGGACACCGCTTGTGACTGGTCACCAACTGGATTTCACGTCGTTCACCACCACCCTCTGGGCTCGGCCATCCAGCCAGTTTCTAACCCAGTGAAGAGTCCGCCTGTCTATGCCATGAGCCGCCAGCTTCTCCAGCAGAATGCTGTGGGAAATGGTGTCAAATGCCTCACTGAAGTCCAGGTAGACAACACCCACCGCTTTTCCCTCATCCACTAGGTGGGTCACCTGATCATAGAAGCAGATCAGGTTGGTTAATCGTGGAATCATAGACTGGTTTGGGTTGGAAGGGACCTCAGAGATCATCTAGTCCCAAACCCCTGCTTTGGGCAGTGACACCTCTCACCAGAGCACATTTCCCAGAGCCCCATCCAACACTTCGAGGGATGGGGTAGCCACAGCCACCCTGGTCAACCTGTTCCAGTGCCTCAGCACCATCACAGGGGAGAATTTCTTCTCAAGATCCAATCTAAATACTCCCCTCTCTTAGCTTGAAACCATTCTTCTTTTCTTATCACCGGAGTCCCCTGTTAGAAGTCCCTCTCCAGCTTTTCTGTAGGCCCCCTTGATTTCTTGATATCACAGCTATTGCTGACTCTTTCAATTACTAGTCTATACACATGCAGAAGACAAGTTTTCCTATCTCAAAAGCTTCCTTTAAATGTGACCTGGCCAGGATTTTATCAGCGCAGATTACAGAAGAAAGACTAGGGTCCGTGTCCCACGCCTATCTTCTTGAAACAGGGTAGCATTGCAGGAGTTGGTCCTGTGGAAAAGTTGCTCTTTTTTTTCCAACCATTATTTCATGCATAATACACACATTACAGTGGAAGGTCTATTTTCTGATAAACAGGAATAACTGGAAATATAATTAAGGTATTCTTTTAGATTGTTCACACTCTCCGAGGATGTCACAGCTTCTTTACACAGCACCACGGCTATTCTGTGCATAAAGGCTTTCTATGCCTATCACAGTGAGCCCAGTGGCTTCTGCTCTGACCTTCAGAGGAACAGGTAAAGTTGAATTTTAGTATTTGAGAGGACAATAGGAAGGAAAGGATGTTTATTCACATGCATCATTCAAGGCAGAAAAGAACAATTGCAACCTAAGTCTCTTGTGCCCTGAACCATTACCGCATTCAGATACCTTCAGAAGCAAAGTGAGCATCAAATATTCTGATAGTAGGGAACAGTCACCCCATCCCCTGCTGTCACATGACCAGTAGGGTCTGATTCTGGCCTGCTTCTGGGAAATGAATAAATCAAATGGAAAACCAGAAGTATTTTCCAGAGGTGGGCAAATACTTTTCCTTTTTTCAAACAAGGCTCGGTACTTTGCTGCAAACCACTCTGCAATAGCAGCGACTGCTTTGAGATGTCTGCAGCGGTGTTCAGAAACCATCTTACGTTTAGTGAAAGCATCTTGCTCCGCTCTTGCTATGTGCAAGGAGGGCAGTATGACAGCTGTTACCTAAAATTCCAGTTCAGCTGATCAAGTCAGTGTGTGATGTAAATATTCCTGGATTTTGCTTTAGAATAAACCTTGAAATGCAAATAACGGCATTCCTCAACCACCGGGTCTTTCTGTAGATCTCTAGATCGGCGTCACTAATTTTTGTCTGCATTTTCGCAGCAGTGATACCTTGTTTAATCTTTTTTTTCCTGTACCTTTTTCCTATATTTTTCTGAAATAGCACAAGGTTTCTCAAAGGGCTGAAGTGCAGTAGTGACATTAGGAGTGATGTTGAACCCAGTTATTTCTGGACATCAAGTATCTGTGTTTGCCCGTGCTGTTGTGAGAATACCCTGGGAACTTGAGTAGCATTTGTCTGAGTCAAAGACAGGGCACGTATTTTGTTGCTAAAACTGTTAGATCTGTAGGAAACCAAGTGAAGAAAATTGTCTTTCGGGTAAGCGCATAAAACCCCTGGACACAAGTGTGTTCGGGGCATTGAAAGACTGTATCAGAAATTTGAGGCTGACATCGTGGTTCTTAACAGCTTTGAAAGAGCAGAGGTTGAACTAATTTTCTTCTGTGCTCCTGCACAGAGGCTTCGCAGAAGTTTTGTGGTGTATTTGTACTGTCATCCTCTGACAGATTACGTGTATGAATGAGACAAGATCTGTGAGAGTAGTAATACCAGATATGGTTGGAAAGAGCGAAATTTTGCATGTGTAAGGTTGAACTTCAAAACACGAGCTGGTAAAAAAAACATGAGCCGGGAAAAGCTCTTTCTCCATCTATCAACCAGCGTAACAAAATATATCTTGTGCTACAAAATTCTTCATTGAATAGACTTTGTGTCTACTAGAATTTGTAAGATAATCTGTAAAAAACCAAACTGGTGAATATGTATGTGAGAGCCTGGATATCATTATTTTGATCGTGGTGGGCCTCGGGGGTTTAGTACCACAGCCAGCATCAAACCCCATGGCAGGTGGAGGTGTACTACTGACTCTATGTACCTTCCTTAAATAAATGGATAGAGAAATGACTCTGCCCATCTCAGCTTCAAGAGGGGCATTGTGGCATGTTTTTTGCATTATTGTTGGTTTGCTGGTATAGCGTAATGACTTTGAGAGGCTGGGTGTAACATTATCTTTGCCCTGAAATGTTTTAATTGGAGGTGCCTTGCCTGTATTTATCTGAGCTGTAGAGCTTAGTTAAAGTGCTCTAATGTCTCTGCTGGCCAGCAGTGCTTGTAGGAGGAAGTCTGGTTACTGGTAGCTTTCATAGAAAAGGGAGAAAAAAATGTGAAGTCTATGCCTTCCTGACCATACTTTGGTCCTTTTCTGTGCCTTCCTGACCATACTTTGGTCCTTTTCTGTGCCTTCCTGACCATATTTTGGTCCTTTTCTGTGCCTTCCTGACCATATTTTGGTCCTTTTCTGTGCCTTCCTGACCATACTTTGGTCCTTTTCTGTGCCTTCCTGACCATATTTTGGTCCTTCTTTTTTTAAGGGATTAAGTAATTTGGGGCATGAGAAGAACAGGCATGACATGAGAAGTAATTCTAAGAGAGGACCTATGGAAGTACTGCCCCTGTACCCACACGAGTTTTTCTGTGGTAGGCTATCTATTTATCCAAGCTACGGGGTGAAGAAACAATTTTTTCTTGTTTATCTGCTAGCTGTCACAGCTAATCAGTACCAACAACCCCTAGTCAGTGTAGCCCATATACAAAAGCTATATGGGAGGGGACGTTCAATTTTTTCTTGTAGTCAAAAAGAGCCAAACCGATTGGGTTCTGTGATGGCAGAAGATTGAATTTCTTATCAGGATCAGAAAGATAATTTTCCTGCCTTCCAGAGTGATGTAGAAACTATTGTGTCCTATTTTAAAATTATCATAATGTGTAAGGGTTTATACTGTCTTCTTATCTGCTTATTTCTGTCTATGACATGCAAACATGTAGGATGAATCATAGAATCATTAGGGATTGGAAGGGACCTCAAAAGATCATCTAGTCCAATCCCCCTGCCGCAGGATCACCTAGACCAAGTCGCACAGGAACATATCCAGGCGGGTTTTAAACATCTCCAGAGAAGGAGACTCCACAACCCTCCTGGCCAGCCTGTTCCAGTGCTCTGTCACCCTCACTGTGAAGAAGTTCCTCCTGATATTTATACGGAACCTCCTATGTTCCAGAGTGTATGGGAAGGGTGTTTGTATGGACTTCCCTGCATGAATAGCTTCCTGGAACTGCTGCTAGTTTGTTATGTGAAGGACTTTTCTCCTTTTATTTAGTGAAGAATAAACAAAATCATTCTTTTTAAACTTCACTGTCAAATTATGTATAATCTCACAAAAGACCCATATAAAAAGATAACTGAAGTCTTATATATGTGACTCATTCAGATAATTTAGGGGTTACTGTGGGGATTTCATTTGTCCTGAATACCTGGATCTTGGTTTCTTTTTCAAGACTACAAAAGGAGGTAAAATTCTCCTTTTCTGTTTTTAACTTTTTTTTATCCTGTTTTCTCTTTGAATTGGAAACCAATGAACTGGTTGCAAATTGTTAGTTTGATTTTATTTCTGTACTTATTTTGAAACTATCTTGAGCTCAGCAGCAGTGATCATTACAAGTCTGTCCAATGGTAGGTGCCTTGAGAGTGGGTGGCGCAGTGTGCAGCCTGAAGGGTCACTTGGTCATGACTTTTGTGGTGGAAATACACAGAGTAGTTTGAGCAAATAACAGGCAGAGATGGGAGAAGAATACTTTCATGAACAACATGACTTTCAGGTGTGTATTTCAACCACTAAATAATTCCTCCTGCAGGAAGCTAAGAGAAGTTTGGTACTTCCATTTGGTACCAACTCTGTGTTTTCCTGGACTCCCTACTGTCACAGAGCCTTGTTACAGCTTGCAGCTCTTGGACCCATTGACCCTCACCCACTTCTCCTTCCACACATCCTTTGCAGCACCCAGCTGCTCCCAGTACTCTCTACCTGTAGCAGTGCAAGGTGACACATTTAGGATGTTGGCCACGTCTTTGAATCCCTGGCTTGGTTCCCTTTTCTGCCATGGTCAGAGATGCTTCTTTTCTACCCATTGTAGCTCTTCATGACCCTTCTACTTACCTCTCTTTATGATCCTCTATCTCTCTATCCACTCACTGACATAAGCCTCATGTGCAGTTTGCTTGTTTTCTCACAAATAGACCATCTCATCTCCTATATCTCTCTCCTGTAAATACTAAAATCCCTCCTGATCAGCTCCCATCTGCTGCATATTTATGAGGCTGAAAAAATTCAGAGAGACACTAGGAAGACAATTTTTGACTTCTTGCTTTTTTCTGTCTTTACATTTATTTTATTAGGGCTACTTTTTCCTGTACCACTCTCTTCTGCTTTATCTCCTTCTCCTTATTTGTGACTTCTAAGTTCATTTTTCTGATCTCCTGGCCTCTGCTAGTCTTGGCAATCCTCCTTTCATTGGAAGCAACAATGCCTTCCAGACAAATTACACAGAGAATAAAATCAGTTCCTGTGACTTCTTGAAGAGAGAAACATTTGGCATTTGATGGTCCATCTTAATTTGTACTTCAGCGATGAATTAATATACCATAAGAACATTTGAAATTCATTTTGCCTTCAAAGAATGGTGGTGAGAAGAAATGTTTGTTATAACTTGGACTAAAGCTAAAAACATGAAGTTCCTGGAGGAACTATTTGTAAATATTCTTGCTTTCCAGACAACTTGGAAACTGAAATTCAGGGTGCCTGGAACTCCCCAGTCTGACGGTCACTAATTTCTGGTCTTTGTCTCCAAACATCTTGGTTTGAAGCTGGAAAAGGGTAGATTGAGGTTACACGTCAGGAAAAGATTCTTGAATCTGAGGGTGTTAGGTCTCTGGAACAGGCTGCCTTGAGAGGTGGTGGAGACCTCATCCCTGGAGACATTCAAAGTCAGGCTGGATGGGGCTCTGGGCAATCTGGTCTGGTTGAGTGATGGCTTGTTGCAAGGTGATTGGACTAGAGGTCCTTTCCAGCCTTATGATCCTATGATTCTGTGATTGATTCTACAATTCTCTGTAACACGTTATTCCTTATTTAGTTCAGATGCTGTCTAAGTTCAACCCTCTACTCAATACTACGTCACTATTGTACGGCGGCCTTTTGTTTGTGTGTTTATGTCCCCCCTGCTATCTGTACCCTTTGAAAGACCTTCTTCTAAAAGATTCATGCAAAGGCAGTGTGTGTTTGCCTTTCCATCTGCTTCATGTAAAACATGCGCAGGTGGGATGCTCAGGGACGTGGTTTAGTGGTGGACAAGATTTATGATTTCAAGAAGTGGGTGATGTGTAACTGCAGCACCGTATCTAGAAAGAAAACAAGTCAAGCAGCCTGTCTGGTTGCTTTCTGTCTCCACACTCCAGTTCCTGCAGGAATGTTGGATTATGTGGCACTGAGGCACTGAGGTACTCTGTACACACTTGTTGTTTGGAAACAGAGGCTGTTGCAGTTGGCTCTTTTGAATCAGGTGTACTATTGTGGTTAGCTGTATCAGCATCTTATTTGTGCCTGGCTAGTCTTTATCTTATGGGTTTTGAATTCTTAAGCTTACCTATGACATGCAGTCTTGGTTCCTCACACCAATTTGCATTGAACTGCATCTCACATAACTTTTTACTGAAGCTGAACGTATCATGAAATAACTATCTTGTTACTTCTGCATCACCTCCAAGGCTTACAGCCACTGCATTTCCCTCCTTTTCCAAAGGATTCATAAAGATAATGAAACTACTCTTTCAAGAATAGATTTCCAAGGGACCTTAGAATAGCCTCGATTTAATTACACTTCGAAATTTCCCATTTCTGTTTTCTGTTAATCAATCAACAATGTATTAATGGATGTAATAATAATAATTTCAGAGAGTATTTGTTACAGTGCCAAAATGGTTGTTGTGCAGAAACAGATGTATGAACACATCAAGAAACTTATCTCCACAATAAATACTAATTATGAATCAGAACAGCTCTGAAATTGAGGTTGAATGGGTGTTCTTTACTGTTTAAAACATTACTTGGTAGCTAAGTGATTTCTTTCAAAGCTCATTTCTTCCAGGGTAAGAACAGCAAAACTTCCACTGATAGGAGGTAAAACAAAATTAGAATGCCCTATTCTGTTTAGTTCAGAATCAAAGTGAATTTATGGCTTCAACTACATTAATATTAATTAGTTGAAATAATATTCAAACTTATTTTTGAAAGAAAAACGTTAACCTTGTGTAATTTTTTATACAAAAGAAAAGGAAAGGGGGACATGTCAAGGTCCCTTCCAATCCCTAATGTTCTGTGATTCTGTAATAAAACATGGGTATTCCAGTGTGTTTTATCTAGCTAGGAGGGATGGGGTGTTCTTATTGGGAGGTGTCTCTTAAGAAGAGGAGACTCAGGGAAGACCCTTCTCCCTATCTATAACTACATGAAGGGAAATTGTAGTCAGATGGGGGTCGGGCACTCCTCCCAGGCAACTAGAGACAAGACAAGAGGGCAGGGCCTGAAGCTGTGCCAGGGGAGGCTTAGGTTGGAAATTAGGAAGCCCTTCCTTACAGAAAGGGCGATCAGATGCTGGAATGAACTGCCCAGGGCAGTGGTGGAGTCACCATCCCTGGATGTGGCACTCAGTGCCCTGGTCTGGCTGATGTGGTGATGTTAGGTCTTAGGTTGGGCTGGATGATCTTGGAGGTCTTTTCTAGCCTAAATAGTTTTGTGATTCTGTGAATTTGGTTTAACTTTCCATTTAACGACCTTTTCTGCAGTAGGTAAAGAAAAATAAGACTGGCCATGGCATATCGGTAATGAAAGCTATATTTGGACACCTCGCGTTGAGTTTGTCTCCATGCTAGTGTTTGGTTTGCTCTGATATCGGTGGTGGCTGCAAGCCATTAGGAAAGGTTTTCTGTACTGCTACTGAAATTCTTTCATAAAGGAAGAGAAACCTTTCTGCCAAAAGTGTCTGGAGGATTTTATAAAGAGAAAAGAATGACACAAATTTGCAGAAATGTTTTTCAGAATTTCCAACATCCCATCTGTGCTTTGTTTTTTGGAGTGTGGTAATGTGCCTCTATCTTATAGGGGCATTGAAAGACTAAACAAAAAAGGGAGGTTTTTTCCCCCAATAAACTGGTTTAATCTGTCCTACTAGCAAGCTTAGGGGGGGTGTTAAATTTTGAAAAAGTATCTTATGTGCTTTCTCCCTCTGCAAAGTCATGGAACCTGCCTGAAATAGGTTACTGGGCCATCTACGCTGGGCCACAAGCCCCTTCCCCTATTTAATGCGTTGCGGTACCTGTTGTGCCACTCAATTGTACGAAATGACAATTACACAAGTACAGAAGCACCGAGTGGGAGCAGGTGTGCTTGTGACTCTATTTCAAGCTGAAAACACGTAGCAGAGCTACATAGGCGCCGTAAGTCAGATGAAAGCACGAGTGCGCGTTTCGTGTTTGGAAAACCTGCAGCGGCAGCGGGGTGAATTTTGTAGTTCTGATGAAGCTTCAGTAAACAGCCTTTAGATGAACCTTACTGGATTATGAACACCAGGTTTATGGTAAACTGGTTAGTGTTATGATAAACTGGTTTTGTTCTCGCCAAAATGTTATTGAAGAGCAATTGATGAAGAAATTCTCACAGTCACCTAATCTTTATTCATGGCGCTTTGAAGCACACCGTGCTGAGCATAAAGGTCACCTTTATCTGCTTGGAAATGAGTGAAATTCAATTAACTGTGTTGTTATAATCAGAAGAACAAGATGTACTTTCCTCTTCTTGGAATCCTATCCTGTTTCTACAAAAGCACGTAGTTTGTAGCAGAAATAACAGAATGAATAATACTATTGTCTCCTTTTCTCTTGAATAAAAATTCTTTACGTGATGATTCGAGACATTTAACTTCTGAGATTTGCACAACAAATTTCAAGGGAGTGGGACCATGGCAGATGAACTAGACTAGACCCATTCACAGCAGAGCTGGGATGAGCTGTCTTGGTTTATAACCAGACTTTCTCATCCCACTTGTTTCTTTCTGTGTTTACTGCGAGATAAACCATTCACGAGCGAACTAAAGCAATTCAACAAAGAAAATGTCTTGGACGTGCACCCCTCCTTGAAAGAAATAATTCATAGCAGGCTTACAATTTATTCTGCCTCAAAGAATATTTTAGGACTAAAAGGTATTTTTTCCCGTGGGAAATTGTGAGCATCTGGCTCACAATTAGAGAACTCAGTAGATAATTTAAGGCTTACAGATGAGATTTGTCTCATCACCATCTAAATGGAATAAAATGGTTTTGTAATTTTGCATTTCGAATCTTAATTAGCACACGTGTGGAGACGTTCTTGGAACACTAAACCACGGAAATGGCAAACATTTTATTAACTGGAGCACTGATAAACAGAGGCAAGTCAAGGTCAGCAGTGGTTCTGGCAAAATGAGTTGCAAAAGATGTTGTCAGTATTCAAAAACCACGTAATAACTTTACTAATGCAACTAACTTTCACATTTTTAACATGTAAACAATTGCTTTGAATAAATGGAACCATGTTTAAAATAAAAGTGCTCTGAACTAGGTATGGAGGAGATAGCGAACACAGCTGAATATCCAGTCGTCAGAGTTCTTTATCACTCTGGCAGCTAAGGAAAATGGAGATACTGCTGTATCTGGTTTGAAAAAAAGAAAGAAAAACCCTTTGAGAACTGTAGAAAACCACAAGAAAAAGAAGCATTTCTTTTTGTCTCAAGACCTTTTACTCTTCAAACATTTTGGCTTGAATAACTTTTCTCCCTTGCGGCAGGCACGCAGACAAGAAGTGGAGCAACAGCTCTGTTGGCCCAGTAACAACTGAAGTGCAGCTACATTTACAGTACGCTAAGAACTGCTGAGAAATTAATGCAAAGCTTGTCCAGGGCATCGCTGAGAACACCAGCAGAGCACTCCCGGGAGCTGCAATCAGCTTCTTGGGTTCACCTGCTGAAGAGAGGTCAGTGCCAAGTGTTCTACATTTGAAGCTGCTAATGTTTGCCTCAGCACTCTGATGTGAAAGCTGAGAGGGGCTGAGAAGATGATGGTGGGTTTGGAATTGCTTCCCTGCCTCTGCTACTGCGGCAGGATGAAGTGCAGGGTTTGAATGAGAAAGTAAATACATGCCCAGAGCTGAAGCAATGAAAGCACAGAGATGCTCAGAGGGAGGCAGGGATGTCCCTGTGCTGTGCTCCCTTGGGGCTGGAGTAAGGTCTGCAGAGTTTTTTCAGCTATTGCAATGAGCCTTGTGTCTGGCTTGGTACAACTGTACCTCTGTGGGCTGGTAAAATTAATTCTCTGCAGCAGGTGCAGCAAATAGGGAATTCCTCAAGCCAGACAGCTAGAACTTCAAACTTGAGTAAACCTTTTATTTTTTATAAAGAATAGTCCAGCTATGCAGGTTTTGAAACAACAGTGTTATATAAAGCGAAGGTAATGGGACAAGATGCTTCAAAACACCTGCAGCAGCTGTCTCAAGTCTGACCTGAATGTCTTGATGAGTCTTTGGGAGCTACTGTTTATATATAACCAGGATCTGAACAGTGTATTCCTCTGTTTTCTCTGTATAGCTTATACTCATCCATCACAAGACAGCAGCCTCCCCACCCACCTCCAGCATCTGCTCTGGCGTGTACAGTCCCACAGATGTGAACTATTTCTGTTTCTCTGGAAACTTTGTAAGCAGCCTCGGGAGCCTCCCTTACACACCAGAGGCTGATCAGGAGGAGCATTTAGCTGGTGGGAAGGGTGAGACCAGGGCAGGTGAAGCATCCTGTGTGCTGTTGCACAGGAGGCTTCTGGCAGGACTGGGAATAGTTGTCTTTGCTTGTGGATCACTGCGGCATTTGAATCGTCGGTGTACACGTGGGAGCACTCCAGGCTAGTGTGAGTGACAATTAAAGTATTTCGCTGAAGTTTAACTAGTTTAAAAGATTTTCTGTTGTATTCCCCTAACTGCCCTTACCCTCCCCAAGGCTTCTAGATTCAGTCTTCTCTTTGCAGTTTACTAATCAAACTTCCACTGAAAGCAGCATAGACTTCTATTCTGAATGAACAGTTCTGGGGGCTGAGAACTGATTTGAAAATGTCTCCTCCTATTTTAATTTAGTGGACAAGACTTCTGGCTGTGCTCCTGGAAAAAGGACATTGTGTGCTGATTGAATTTTATGAAGGACTTGCAAACTACCTTCCCCAATACGTGACTCATTAAAAAAAAAAAGCAAATTGAAGGGAAATCCAAGTCTTGGCTGTGTCAGAAATGGGTTAAAAATAAAATATAATTAGGGGATGGGTGAAGGGTCTCAGATGTGAGTGCCGGTCCCTGGCCTGTTTGCTGTAGAGAAGACAAGAGCCATTTCTGATCTGAAATAGTTCTATTTCTAGCTGCTCTGGTTTTGGGGTTACTGAAGTACCCTTCAGACTCCCCAGAGCAGGATCTGTGCACAGCCAGCTGGTTAAAAGGGCCTTTTATTCTGTTTGCCATCGTGGGGTCAGTAACTGGCCCATTAATTCATCACATCATTACTAGAGTGTGCACCCTGAGTTTTTAGAGATGTTAATGATATGCCATTTTTCATTATGATAAATGAAATCCCTCTGCTTGTAGAGCTTGTCTGAAGAATGAGTCTGAAGGAAGACATCACCTCAGTGTTTCACATTTATTCTGTTTCACTGATTCCCAGACCAATTCTATTGAATTGCAGTAGGAAAAAAAAGACATTTTGTGTTAAATGTGAGTTTCATCTGAATGCAGGAGTCCATCCGCAGACTTCTGGCATTATGCATTAACAATGGTGATGAAGACTGTGTCGGAAGTGCTGCTAATTCTGATAATCCCCTTAAAAAGAAAGGAGGCCAGCTCCTCCTTCACCCAGGCTGGCTCAGCAAAGCAGGCAGTGGAAAGATCTCCTTTGCTCTTATAGATAAAGCCATTACAGCAGGAATAGACTGATATCTTGTACTGAATAATAGACTCAAGTGTATATACACACACACACACACACACACGTGTGATCTTTCTGGTCACATTATATATATAGCAGTTCGTATTTCTTGGGGTGGGGGAACTCCTTGAGTGCTTTGTGTTCTGGTTTAGCGAGGGGGTTTTTGGTGTGTGCACAGTTTTACTTGCAAAAGAATTGACTTGTTTTTTTAGCTTGTTGGTGTGTCCTCAGAATAAGGTGTTCACATGCAGAGATTTCCCCCACGCCTAGTTAAGGTGTACATTTTGGAAGTATATGCATGACCATTCAATAGAAAATGCTCCAGAAGAATAGCTGAGATGATCCTGATCCAGAAAAGCAGAGGAGTATGTGCCTGGGCTGATGTTGGTCATCATAATATTGATTTGAAACTGAAATGAGTCATTTAGAGAGTAGTTGCCAATGGGACAGAGTCTAGTTTGAGGACTGTATCTAGTCAAGTCCCCCAAGGGTCAGTACTGGGACCAGTACTATTCATTCTATTCATTAATGACTTGGATGAGGGATTAGAGTGCACTGTCTAATGCACAGCAAGTTTGCTGATGACATGAAGCTGGCAGACCCGGCAGGGTGTGCTGCCATTCAGCAGGACCTGGACAGGCTGGAGAGCTGGGCAGAGAGAAATTTAATGAACTATAACAAGGGTAA
>JAOXOE010031178.1:0-12212 GCA_028565055.1 Phoeniculus purpureus
CATTAATGAGGTCACCCCTCAGTCTCCTCCAAGCTAAAGAGACCCAGCTCCCTCAGCATTTCCTCATAAGGGAGGTGCTCCACTTCCTTCATCATCATCGCTCTACACGGGACTCCCTCCAGCAGCTCCACACCCTCTTGAACTGAGGGGCCCAGAACTGGACACAAAAGTCCAGATGTGGTCTCACCAGGGCAGAGTAGAGGGGGAGAAGAACCTCTCTCGATCTGTTAACCACCCCCGCTTCTGATCCACCCAAGGGTGCTGTTGGCTCTCTTGGCCACAAGAGCCCACTGTTGGCTTATGGTCATCTTGCTGTCCAGTACGACCCCCAGGTCCCTTTCTCCTACACTGCTCTTCAACAGGTCAGTCCCCAACCTCTACTGTTACCTGGAGTTGTTCCTGCCCAGGCGCAAGACTCTACACTTACCCTTGTCATCTTTCACTAAATTTGTCCCTGCCCAGCTCTCCAGCCTGTCCAGGTCTCGCTGAATGGCAGCACAGTCATGTAACTGGTCAGATTCTCTTCTGGATTGCATTCCTTCTCTTATTGGGAAATTTTTATTTGTAGTGATAGTGACAAATTAATATTAATGAAATACAAAGAATATCATCATCACTGTTTGTGTATCAGTAAATCTAGAGAGCTGTCTTGGTGCTTCATGGCAACAAAGCTGGTAGAGGCAGGAAGCTGTCAAACCCTTGCACCAGCCTGATGGTTCGCAAGACACTAACATCAGTCTCATAGGTACTTTGCAAACCACTGGAATGCTAGGAGTCTGGAACTTCAAGCAGAAAAGTCCTCTCTTCTACCACAGCTCCCATTTATTCTCCAGATATACTTAAGTTAACTTTACATAATTTGTTTGATCATTGCACCATAAGTTTTGCTTTTTGTTGGCTTGATGTTTGAAGCCTCTGCAGCCTATCTTCTCCTGGATCAGGCATGTTATCAACTATCCAGCTCCAACAACCCTTTTCTTAGATTCCCTGTAGTTGTAGGGCAATTCCAATTCTTCCTTAAACATGTGCCTCCTTAAGCATACCCGGATACTGGCACACCATATCCCGGATGTGGCGGGAGGACGGACTTGTTGCATCAGCGAAACTCGCTTATATAACTTGTGTTTATAGGCATGCATGGGGTTGTGCTTCACAGAGGCTGTAAACCAATCCCATTGTGCCACAAATATACCAGGAACCAACCCCGAGATTGTTAGCAGCTGACGTATGATTGTATTTGCTAGTAAAAGGGGTGCGCTCCCTATACTTGGGGTGCCTCCACCATACAGTCATCTCCTGTGCTACTTCATTGTCGTCACCACATGTAGTAATGCAAATTGCTTGACAACAAGCTTTAGGGAGCTTGAGTGAAGCAATGAAATGAGTTTGCTTATGTTTCTCAAACTACAAAATGGCAATACGAAAGCAAACACAGCACAGATGTTCTGCATCATCTTTACAGGACTCAGAAACGTTCCCATTATAAATCCCTTATCTACTCACACTTGAAAGCCTATCACAAGTTCTTTCACTATCTTTCAGGACTTGAGCTTAGCAGTATAGTAACATCAAAGCTGCTATTTAAGGCTTGAACCGTGCTACATTTAGGAGCTTTTGGCTGTACCCTAGCCCTGAATACCCCCTTGCCATGCCTGGGGTGTTGATAGAACTTGTTATAATCACCCAGCTGCCCACCACGATGAGACAATGCAGGACCGCGCTTGTCAGTGCAAGCATGGCTTGTGCTGGAGTTACCATCATCTCCTAGCTCAGTCTCCCTCTTGAGAACACCACTTGCTGCTGACAGTGTTCATTCATTTTTATTCCTTAACACAGCACACTTTTGTAGTTAATTATGCACCACAGAAAATAAGTATTTGTTATAGAAACACATTTACAACTGATAGAGTCTAATAAGAAACAGGAAATTGACCTGATCTACTTACTTTAGCAGATTTTTATGGCAGCTACTTCACAGCCTTTTTCCACTTTCTCTAATTATTCTACTACAACATTTAAAAGTTCAAATTTCTTTGGTCTCATTATACTGCTTTTGCTCTGTGTTTTGTCATAATGTGTTCATACTTATCTATTTCCAGACTTCCTAATCCTGTTGGGCAGAACAATGTACTGTTGAAATACTAAGGAGACAATGCATTCAGGAGAGAAGGATGCACTGGATTGCATACACTCATAGTAGATGAGTACAGGTCATGTGAGATGGAGCACAGAGAGAAAACAGGGACAGAAAAACATAAACTTCTGAGATATCGTACTGTTTTGTGGCACAGGAATTCCTATTTCTTTTGATGACCACATCCACTAGGTCACTAAAACAATATTCATTCCTTTAAGAGGAACACAGAGGCAGCCAATAACTTGAAATCGCAGGGAATCCAGATACAGTTACCTAGCCTTATTAAGATGGTTTTTATTGGTGCAGTGAAAGTTAATGTAGGGGCCCTGCAGAAGCATTCTGTCAGTCAGAATGTAATACTACATTTGAATTGACAGCGTGTTCAGCCCGGTGTGTCTTAAAGATGCATTTTGTATTTTTCTGTACAAATCTTCTCATAACTTTTCAAAGACTTGCAATAACAATCACAGTAGAAACAGAAGAAATGAGGCAGTCTGGTTCCCAAAGTCTCCAGAAATTTTTAGTGTTTTTATAAGTTCATAAATACACTCATGGTGAATAATAGATTTCCACATATTTTCCTCATATCTACATGTATCATCAACTCTAAAAAGGATCTGGTCACGACTTACACTCATGTGTTTGCCTATCTACACAAGATTGGCACTTCCTGAGATGTACAGTAGCTGGAAGATCTCACTGCAAGCTTACATTTCTCTCTCTTTGTGAGCACAACTGCAAATTTGCAAACAGGGTATATTTCTCCAAGCCTGCTGCTACCTGCAGCTCTACAGATAACCAAAGAAGAGTACCCTGGGCTTCAATGAGTAATGATGTATAGATTAAACAGAATACAATGAATCTGCATGGAAGAACAATCCAGATAAAATGACATTTAAAATTACTTTGCAAGAACCAGGGTACACATAAGCCTCACATTTCTGGCCTCATCTTCTCTAAAAGGATTATTCAAAATTCAGTGGATTTATTTCACATGGGAACTTTGCATATTGTCTCTTTAAACTTATTACATTTATAGAGCATTGAAGGACCTCAGAGGACAGAATTCATAAGACATCCTCTCTTCACAAAATAAGAATCCAATGTTCAAAGAATTAAAGTAAAAATTATGTTGCAGGTGAATACACCCAGCTTTCTAAGATGTCACGTTTTTGTTGAAGAAACAATTGTATATTTATAACTTTACAAAGCCTTAAAGTTCCCTGAGTCCTGTTCTTCTCAGGAAATGCTTACCAATGCCAACTTTAATGTCATGAAACTACATCAGTAGTTTTATCCATTAAGACTAAGACCCTAATGGACTAATACCCTAATGGATTTTCGTTGGCATTTAGGTACCTAATCGCCCTTTATTCCTCTGAAAACTGTAATGTACAAATATCAAAGATTTGAAGGACAAAGTGCATATACGCATGCACCTTAAACTTAAGCTTGTAGAACTATATCTGAGCATCCCATCCAGCCATTAAAGCCAACAGAACAGCCTACTGTGAGGAACCTACTCTGATTCCTGAATATCAGCACACACTTTGTGCCCACAGTTCAGTGGATTTGACTCAGTGAGGATTTGACAGCAGTTCCTCTATTCATGATATGCCCCTGAGCAAGGAATAATGCTCCCATCAGGTATGGGAAGTAATTCTCTCTCTTCCGTAGCTCAGTACTAAGACCCTCTAGGCAGAAGCTTGCAACTGTATGAAATTACATCTAATTGTTCATCATGAGTTTGCACTGCAGGCTAGAATTTGCTAGGAACTCAGCTGAGACCACCATGCTTATTTAAGTTTGGTTTGGCTTGTGTCCAGTACTTTACTTACTAAACGACAAGCTCTTTGGAGATTTTCTTTTTTCCTTTCCATTCTCAAAATATGTGAAACCCTAACCAGAACCTTCCATGTTGAATGGAATCACCATTATGCTTCTTGCTTACCCTCTCCTATTTGGGGTGCTCAGTGGGACACCGCCTTCAAATATGCCTTAAAATCACACCGTCACCTGCCTGGCTAACATGAATTGCTACATGCATTTAAAATGGCTTTACTGAAGAAAGAAAACAAAAATCATCTATTGATTAATTCATCAGTAATTACAGACCCAAGTTTCTTTTCCTCTTTGTCTTCATGTCACAGTAGCAATTACTAAATAATTGTTGAATTTTAGTCTAAGAAAGAATCCTTAAGAAAAAAAAAAAGCAACCTTATTTTAAATTATATTTTTACTTCATTAGTACTGAAAACTACATCACAGAAAGTAGAACTAGTTTGCTAGGAGAAATTAAACAAAGACATGGGGTTCTTTTATATATGAAAATACAGAATCATGCTGATGACAGTAAATAGGCTGGGAAGGACTTTTCTTTTCCTCTCCCCCTGTTCACCCCTCCCCAGTCCCTTTCCTTCCTTAAACAAAAGACTGGCAAACTTGTTCTTCAGCCAGATCAAGGGCAGATACCAACCACATTTGCTCCCATACGTACATGGCAGTTTCACTGGGTCCCTCATTTAATACTGTAACACATCTGTCTGGGAGTCCAAGGGTTATACAAGATGAATGCAATAGTGCTACATCAATGACTGACCTTTTCTGCACCAAGCCTTTCTGTAGTCAGTTCTTTGTGTACTGGATTTGCACAGAATGACCGTAATGACGGCTATGTTACAAGTGAGAATTCTAAATCTGACTTAGGTGCTTCATTTCAATTTTATTAATACTTATTTTCTTTCTGTCTCTCTACACTGCCAAACATGCTTTCAAAACGTACTTTACAATGATGAAGTCCTTGCAATCCCAAGAGATCAGAACTGACGGTATGACTCAGCAGAAACACAATACAGGTTCAGTCAGGAAGTTGGTTTTTGTGGGGTGGAGAATTTCAGTTTGGTTTGGTTTGGTTTTTCATTTAGAATAACTGTAGCAAACTTTTTGCTTCAGGTTACCCACTTTGTGAACATGAAATGGTCACTTGACTGGTCCATGCCTGTGTAATATGCAGGCGTTTTGGAAAGCTTTGTGAACTGCAGAAGGAAAACTTTTTGTGTTGCCTAGGCTTTCTGTTAAATCGGAAAGGGAGAAATCGACTGGCTTATACAAAGTTACCACAGCTGTCAGTGGAATAACTGCATGCATTGTCAAACTAAACTTCCTCATTTTTACAATATATGTTAAAACATCAGGCAGTCTGATCAGGTCGATCTGGGCAGATTTCTTCAAGTCCCATAGTGGTAAAACAGTCAGGAATATATTGTGGAAAAGAATACAGAGGCAACACCACTTCTAGAATCATGAATTAACCTTCCCTAGAATAACTTCACCAACTTCAATGATTTACATTCATATTTGGAAGACAGTAATCAAAGGGAGTTCTTAATTTAATGAATAACTGCAGACCGCTTTTGCTTATCATCATGCTCTTGGTTTTCTAATTTTTAATCGGTTACCACAAATGCTGGTTAATGACTCTTTAAATTGCACAGGGATTGCCTTAACCTGGACTTTGCAGCATAGTCCTTAGGTTTGAGAAAAATCACACTCAGGTCCAGTCCTGGGGTTCAGCTCTCCCGCTGAAGTGTTGTGAAAGGACTCTTTTAAAGCAGTTCATTATCGAAATGCTGGATGTCAGCAGCACTGTATCAAATTCACAGGCTGAAGTTTGGTATCATCACAGCACCGCTGCTGCTTGTGATGCACTTGTACTGTGGAAGGTTTTTCAGGTTACAGAATAGCTAATGTGGCTTTTGTGATATAATGACTTTAATTGTTATTTTGTAGTAGCTATAAATTGTCTTGCTATATTACCTTACGCTGTGGTGTTCTTAACAGAGGATTATATATATTTGGTTATATAAAGCACAATATACTAATATAATTGCTATACTAAGGAGCAAATAAATGGTGCACACAAAGCATAAACGCTTTGAGCCAGGTTGCCGTTTAACATCCATCACAGTTTATGACACCATGTGAAAGAAAAGCTAAGCTCAGAGCCATCCACAACCAGGTTGGTGTTGCTTTTTTACTGTTGTACACAATTGCTACCCAAGGTTTTGTCTCTACCTCTTTTTCTCCCCTTTATGTGATGTTAAGGGAGAAAGCATTTGGGGAAAAATGAACAGCTGAAGTTCAAACACATGCACAGAAAATGACAAAAAGATTCTCTGGGAATAATCAATCAGAATTATATATTCCCCTGTTTTGCCAAGAGGGGTTGACCTGAAGCCAAACTGGCTCCTGTTGAGCTACAACTTACAGTTACTGTTTGCTTCATTTATCACTACCCAAGCAGGGGTCTAGGAAAAGGAAATATCATTTCAAGTAATGTAATTGGGGGCAGGAGAGAGAGAGCTCTTAAAGGGTAGTGAGAGAAGAGTGGCTCTTAAATCCAACAGAGCAAGAGTGTTGGATTTGAGAGAATTGAATAAGACTCAGAAAGATGCATTTATGCTGGATATTAAGCTGAACCTAAGCCCTCTACAGTTTGGAGTTCCAACCAGTTGCTTGCTCAGCATGGCAAACTGATACTTGCTTTGAGAGATTTCACACTACTGTCTTGGTTCTGTCTCCTCTAATTTAAATACTATTCCTATCTCCACGCTTATTTATGTCTTATACTACTCATGACTTACTTCCAGATTAAGGTCTTGCTTGTATGTTTTTCCCACTTGTTTACCAATAGCAATACTGCTTTATTATAAGAGACAAAAAACCCCGGGAGGCAATTCAAGGTCTATTATTTAATTTTCCAGAAAACAGATATATACAATTCCATGTCACATTAACTTTTCTAAGGTTAGTAGTTACCAAACTGTAAAATATGATATTAATATACTAACTTCTGTCTTTGGATTAATGTTTGAATTCATCTTTCTGTAGTGAATGTACTTTTAGATCATAACAGGTTTCTTCATGACTACTTCACCAAGATTTTTTTGATCACCTGTCCCTTGCAGTTCCTCGAAAGTTTAATTTAGAAATTTTTTACTACACTTAGATTAATTTTTCTGAAGTACTGCTTTGATGAAGAGCTTCTTCAAACACATCAGTAACAAAAGGAAGACAAGGGAAAATGTGAGCCTGTTGCTGAATGAGGTGGGTATTCTGGTGCCTGAGGATACAGAGACAGCAGAATTACTGAATGCATCCTTTGCTTCAGTCTTTACTGCTAAGGCTGTCCCTCAGGAGTCAGACCTTGTAGATAAAAAACAATGTCTGAAGGACGGGAGAATTTTGCTTGGTTGAGGGAGATTGAGTTAGATATAATTTAGGCAAGCTATTGGCCCCTAAACCTATTGGCACCCAATAGGGCGCACCCACAAGTGCTGAGAGAGCTGGCAGGTATACTGTCTAGGCTATTCTCCATTAACTTTGAAAGGTCATGGACAACAGGAGAGCTCCCTGAGGATTAGAAGAAAGCCATTGTCACTCCAGTCTTCAAAAATCTGAGCAGGAGGTCACGGGAAACAACAACACAGTCATCCTGCCCTTAAACTCTCCTAAACTGATGGAACAGCACATCTGGAATGTCTTCCCTAAGTATGTAGAGGAAATGCAGGTGATCAGAAGTAGTGAATATGGATTCTCCAAGTCATTCCTGACTAATCTGAAACAGATTATGCTTTCTACAACAGCATAACTGGACAGATAGAGCAGGGGAGTGGATGTTGCCTATCTTGACTTCAGCAACACTTTTCACACTGTCTCCAATAACAGCCTCACAGGGAAGCTTCAGACTTGTGGGTTCAATAACTGGACAGTGAGGTGGATTGAGAAGTGGCTGCACAATTGAGCTCAGTGTTGTGATCAGTGGTCCAGAGTCTAGCTGGAGGCCTGTAGCCAGTGGTGTTCTCTAAGGATCTGGAGCAAGGTCCCAGTCCTGTTCAATGTATTCATCAATGGTCAGGATGAAGGGAATGTGTCCTGTACAAATTTACTGTTGGTATGAATCTTGGAGGAATGGTTGATACACCAGACAACAAATGGTATCCTGGGGTGCATTTACAAGAGCATGACCAGTGGGTTGAGGGAGGTTGTCCTCCCCCTCTACTCTGTCCTAGTGCGGGAACATCTGAAATGTTGTGTCCAGTTCTAAGCTCCCCAGTTTAAGAGAGCCAAAGAACTTCTGGAGAGAGTCCAGCAGACGGCTGGATCTTATCAGCGCTTATCAATTTCTAAAGAGGAGATGTCAGGACGATGGAGCCAGACTCTTGTCAGTGGTGTCTAGCATTAAGAAAGGGAGAAACAGGCACAAAATGGAACACAGAAAGTTCCATCTGAACATGAGAATAAACTTCTTTACTTTCTGGTTGGCAGGGCACAGGAACAGGCTTCCCAGAGCAGTTGTAGGTTCTCCTTCTCTGGAGATATTAAAGATCCACCTGATTGCAGTGGTGCAAAACTGGCTCTAGGCAAAACTACTCTAGCAGTGGAGTTGGAATAGCTGGTCTCCAGAGGTCTCTTCCAGCCCTTACCTGTGATTCTCTGAAAGCAGTCCTATTCCAAAAGGACTCATTTTCTTTCCATTTAAGTCACTTGAGAATTAAACTCTGAGATTATCACTGGTTCATGAAGACCTGAATTCTTTCCATAATACTATCTTCTCGGTTGAAATATTTTATAGAAGAACTAGCTTCATATTTATGTGTTACAGGTTTGTTCCATCATATCTACATGTTACATGCTTTTGCATCCATTTCCTAATAAACGTCAATAAAACAAAAATGTCTTTCACTTTTAAATTTCTGAAATATGACAGATGACTACTTCTCTGTCAATAAAGCATCTCATAAAGATTGCATGGTGAGTGAAACATTCTATAGATATTCAACATATCAACAGTTTCTAATGCCCTTTTTTAAATCAATAATCTAACACACAACTGAACCAACAATCTAACATATAATTTACATCTTATCTGAAGTACACATGATAAAAAGGGAATAGCATATTCAAGAACACAACGCGAAGATTCCCATAGTCTGTTTGACTAAGCACAATCTCACAGGCCCTGTGCTCTAGACCTATCACCAACCTTGTTGCCCTTACTTGGATGTACTGCACCTGAGACTCCTTCTTGTAGTGAGGGGCCCAAAACTAACCTTGAATTCAAGTTGCACACTCACCACTGTGAAGTACAAGGGGGCAATCACCTCCCTACTCCTGCTGGCCACACTGTTTCCAATACAAGCCAGGGTGCCATTGGCCTTCTTAACTGTCTGGACACACTACTGGCTCATATTCAATTGACTATCAACTAATACCACAGGTCCTTTTCTGACATGGAGCTTTCCAATCACACATCCCCAAGTCTGTACCCTATGAAATGCATATCTTTAAGAATTCATTACTGGGCTATTACAATTATTCCTGGTGTTCCATACCACATTATAAGACTTTACTGGCTGTACAAGCACCACTTGTTTCCACTCAGATCAGATGCAGTGGACTCAAGAAAATATGGAGAAGAATAAAGGAAAAAAAACCCACCACAACAAAGAGAGGAATGCTTACACTTTCTTCTGCAAAGATTTGCACAGTTTATTGATGGTTTCACTGAGCATAAGCATACAACCCCAGAAGGTAGATAGTGTTTAGCAATTATTACTTTCCTTCCTATATTACTGTATCTTAATTGTCACTGCTTTGGAAATCAGAGCAGAGTTTTAGTGCAAACCTATGTGCACAAAGGGCCTGCTGATAAAGCCTTAAAGTTACAGGTTATTTTTTTTTTAAACATTAGAAACAATACTGCTCAGACTATATAAAGTTTCTAGCAGCTATCACTAGAGGGGTAAATACCCAGTAAGGTAGCACCAAAAGACAATGCTTTTAGGTGATTGGAGGTATGCATGATAGTTAGTCTTATGTCAGTGTCTGAATGAAAATCTCACATCCCTTTCTAGGAAAGCAATGTTCTCACTCTCCATAAGAAGACAATTGCTAAGCTTTTTACTCTAAGCATGGATAATGGTATCATGTATTCCCTCACCTCACATCTTCCTTTATGCTAGAAATGTTATAGGACTGTTGTGCTGGACTTCACTCATGCCTATTATATTTGGGTGTTTAGTATGTTGTGAGAAAATGATTCATTCCATTAGGTTACAGATGCTGCCTGCTGTCAGGCTGTATGGACCAGATTTAAGGGAATCAATAGTTGTTTGGTTTTTTAATTTTGGGGAACACTTTTCAAATGCTGATGATGTATGACTGAACATATTCAGTAGACATTCTTTCACTTAGGGCCCTTTTAAATGGCTGCTGTATGCTGGGCTCTTGCAACTGGTGTCTTGTGGAGTGGCTCTTGCAGCCAACACACTATACACTTCTGAAGACTAAGCACTGCCTCCTGGAAGTGAGGACACAAACATTACAACTTCAGAGATTGTATATTTTAAGAACTTTTGCTTTAGAAGTTATTCTTCCACATGAGCTGTTAGAGCTGGTCCAGAGGAGGGGCACCAAGATGATGATGGAATACCTTTTCTAAGCAGACAGGCAAAGAGAGTTGGAGTTGTTCAGCCTGGAGAGGAGAAGACCCCAGGGAGACCAGACTGTGGTCTTTGAATATCTGAAGCGACAAGAGAGCTGGGGAGGGACTTTTTACAAGATCTTCTAGTGACAGATTGAGAAATAATGGTTTCAGGCTGAATGAAGGAAGATTTAGATTATAAATTAGCAAGAAGTTCCTCACTACGAGACTGATGAGACACTGGAATATGTTGTTTAGGAAATCTGAGGATAGCCCACTACTGGATTCCTTTAAGACCAGGTGGGATGGGGTTTTGAACAACCCAATTTAGTATGTAGTGTCTCCGCCCACGGCAGGGGTTTCAGAACTAGACGATCTTTGAATTTTCTTCCAACTTAAACCATTCTATGATCATATGATAACACAACATTTCAGATCGAATGAACCACATTAGGTAACGATCCATGTTGCTGAAAAGAAAGCTGTTGGCAGAGTACTGCAGAGATGCATCCTATACTCTGTAAGTTATATAGTCCCATGATTTACTACAGGCTAAAGGTGTTAATGACTACAACATACGGTAAACTCTCTGTGTTTATATGTGCTTTCTTTGGGAAAGTGGTGAATAATTGGATTTAACTATACAATTTTGTTTCTTACTGGATGATTTTATTTTGGGATATTAAATGTCTTTACTGCAAAGTCTCATTAAAATTAAGAGAAACAGCATGAATTTTCGTTACCTAAAGTAGCAAAATGAATATGTCTCTGAACCAGTGCGGAAATTATACTGGTCACACATGCATGCATATGCCGATGATAGCACAGTTAAAAATACATGTACTGTATTAACATCTGGCTTACTCTAGAGGAATTGTTCCTTGTCTCCAGCTCCTGAATTTACAACAGCTGCTGCTTTCAAACCTCCCATCTCAAATCTAACACAGAAGAAATTCCATAGTGTTGGCCGATCAGATTTCATATCAATATTTTCTTGGGCTGCTTGCCAATATCTTATTAAAAAAATTAATTACAGACAAGACTATTGCAAGTTAATGTTGAAAGATAGTTTTATACAGAACTTGTTCTAAAGTGGAAGGAAAATATAACATTCTTCTGGCTGCAACAAGAAGGAATTATTATAATAGTCAAAAAAGTCTACATTATTTTTTACAGCCTTTCTTTGTGGATATGAAGCAGACGGTCAAAATAATTATGTTACTGCTAGTCTCGAAACACTGTGCAGAGCAAATGTTTCTCTATTTCCCTTCCTGGTTTCACTGTTGAACTTTTACAGATATGCACAAGTCTCTATGTTTCTTAAGGCTTTAACCAGTGGTTCTGGATTTGAGGTGCTCAGTCAGAGATATGCTATGTTTACAGAGAGGAAAGCTGAGCAAATTACTTGTAAATACGACCAGAATTGGATGTATCTTTCTATGCATACTTTCTTAAAGCTCATCAAACATTGTCACAGAATCACAGAATCATCATCATGGCTGGAAAGGACCTCCAGGGTCATCGAGTCCAACCTTTATCCTAGTATCTGACTGCTAGACCATATCCCTAAGCGTCGCGTCCACTCGTTCC
>JAOXOE010031179.1:0-12211 GCA_028565055.1 Phoeniculus purpureus
TCCAGTCTGTCCAGGTCTCTCTGGATGGCAGCACAGCCTTCAGCCGTATCAGCCAAACCTCCTAGCTTGGTGTCGTCAGCAAACTTGCTGAGCAGACACGATGAAAGTCCCAGAGCCATGAATTGAGCTGTTGGCTCTTCCTAAATGTTCCCTCGTCCATCACTGATGTTAGAGGGATAGAGAACAAGACAACTTGAGCTCCTGATCCCTTTAGCATTTGCCCTAAGGTTCAGAAATCTCTTTTAATTGATCGTGAGCCTCTCATTGTTGCATTGTGACTGCCCACTTGAAAGACCAGAAGTGGGTAGTAGTCTGAAGGACTCACAAGGTTGGAAATTTTACCTAAAATGTCCCTTACCTGGGCACCAGGGAGGCAGCAGACCTCTCTTTGAAATGGGTTTGGTCTGCATGTTGGCCCCTTCAGTAGGGAGACTCCTACAACAATGACCCTTCGAGGCTTCTTTTTATTTGGTGATGCAAAGGGCTTAGGTGCTAATCAGAACTAGAGGTCACCAGTCCCTATAGATTTTTGTGGCTTTCATTCATTACTTGTGTTTTTTTTTCCCTTTCCAGGACTGGGGTAGGTCTTCACAAGTGACTTCTTCTAGCAGTCTTAAAGTATTCTGCATAGAAGCTCTACAAAGGAAGCTCTATAACGACCTGTAAAAGGTCTGAATGTATCACCAGTTTACTATAGTCAGTCAGCTTACACAGCAGAGCCACAGTACCACACATCTTCACAGGACTTGTCCTGTGGAATGATGATAGGTCTTGTGTCAATGAATTCCAGAGCAAAGGTTATACAATTGCAGACCTCGAAAGTCACAACTGAGACTTGAAGTCAGACTAGTGTATGTTTTTTCAGATAGGTGAGAGAACATACTGAATGAGTCAAGATAACATGCTGCTTTTTTTTAATCTTTGCTTTCTGAAGGGAACACGTCTAGCTGGTTTAGAAATGCACACAACATTGAAAAACAGAAGAACATTTGTGACCATATTACAATAGTCGGAAAATCCCTTGAGACTGTTGCATTTTCTTTCAATACAAAAGTCTTCAAATTATCCTATAACCGTGGCATTGCTGTTGAAATAGCCTCGTTATTTACATGTGACACTATCTCCTTACAAAGACTCTCTGGAAAATTAATAAGGTTTCCATTGATGTAGAAATTGTAACTTCATTTAAAAAAAAATTTATGAAGCCCCTGTGATGGAATATTTCAGTCACAGACTGCTGGGAGCAGTAGCATCTTCTGTGCTAACAGTGCACAGACTAATATGCAAACTTCAGACTTTCATGTAAGGAAACCGTATCTTACAGTGCAGCAGACATATCAATTAAATATATCTAGATTTTATCAAGCTGTTCACTTGAGAGGACTTGTGTTCTTAGTGGCCTCAAATTCTTTTTCTTTGCCTTCCATCACCGTGTCTACAGTGCAAGCAGGATCAGCATGATGATCCAGCATATTAATTTGCTAAAACAAATGCAAACACAAATAGTAATTTGCTCTTGACTAAGACTTTTCATCTCCATGGAAAGGAAAATCACGTCTTCTGTGACCAGCAAATTACTATACCTCTAAAGAAGTGACAACTCCTACTTCCTATTCCTGGCTTTTATGTTGCCCTCTAGTGTCTTTGAAACCTGGGGGGGACTGAACCATGATTGATGCTTTTTCCGCGCATCGTTATTAACACCTACATGGCAATTATTTTTGCTTCTATGGCACCATTATAGATAAGAAATTGTGAATGGCTAGATGATTCCAAATTGCTTGTCAACCTTTTCATTCGTATCTGTTGGTTTGTTAATGGTGAAACAACCTGCTGTGAACTTTTCTCAGTGAAGTGGCTGGTAACCCAGGCAGCTGAAAGTATTGCTTGAGTTTACACTTTCCATTCCAAGGCTGTATCGGAGTGAAAGACTTGCTTGTTCTCCGCTAATTAGAATAGTAGTGGGTTATACATGCTGACATACATTGAGATACATTTTAAACTGCATTCAGACACAATTTTATTTCAACCCAAGAAGTATAACCTTTCAGAAATACAAGAATAATGACGGAAGCCTGTTTCTTCTCTAAATAAAAGTGTTGCTGAGGGTTACTTTATGCTATGCAGAGTAATGGCTGGAGTTGTTGAGTTTTACAGGCAGCATGGAGAGTTGACATTTTCAGAGGTGAACAGCAAATGCGATGCCTTGGTTTTCCTATACCTACTTTAAAATGAGTTTTAGCACATTGTTTACTACACCTCTAAAATGTTCTAATATTGCCACATATGGACAATAGTCTCCTCTTTCCTTCCCTCAATGCTTCTCTTTGTTGCTTCCTTAGAATGAAAGCACGCGAGTTTTTCACATTTTTCTCTAAATGTGAATGTTACGTGTTCGGTGACTACACAGGTAGTTTCCTTGTCAAGCAGACTCATGCCTTTTGCAAACAGGATTTGTTGAATTTGTAGTTCCTTGTCCTTACAAACAAAAAAGTAGTTTCCAACAGTCAGGCACTGTAACTGTTTGCATTTACAGCCAAAGTCTTGTCCTGAGGTTAAGCCCAGACTTTCTTAATTACTTTAAACATTAGAACTAAATCTATCCTTTCATTATGCACAGCTGACACAGCAGCAAATGATGCTCTCTCTTTTTAAATTTACTTTCTGTACTTACACACTTATTTGCTTAGAACTGTAGAAATAATGAGAAATCTTAGCCGTATATCCTTTGCAGATGGGGGTTTGGGAATTGAAGTTTACAGACCAGGCAATGAGAAGGACATTTTATTCCTTCTAGTTCTGAACAGCAAATACTGAGAGAGTAGTCGGCATGTTTGGTAGCCTTGTAACAAATTCTTCTTCCTGTGAAAGACACATTTCCTGGAATTCAGCTCCTATTTCTAGGGCAACTGTTTGGTGTAAGATCCCTTTGAGGATGGGTGAATAATTTATAGGATTTTGAATGCTGAAAGTAAAGGCAAGGATTGTGGGTAGAGGGAAAATAAGAGAGAGGAAAAAGCTGAAGGTAGAAGGTAGTGTGACATAAAGTACATTAGATAGCTTCTGTCACTGTTAATTGCTGGAAGCGTGTCTGGTGGCATGTCATTCACAAGGATTTACAGCTCAGGAGATAAACACTGTATTCCCTAATCTAACAAGTGCTGCATGACAATTCTTAAAGGTTGTATTTCATTTTCTTGCTGAGGATAGTAAAATAAATTTAAAAAAAAATCACTAGCATTGTCCTTTAATCCCCAAGATCTTCTTATAAGGCATCTAGCAACTCTACGTGTTCCACTACCGAATGTGGCTCTTGCAAGATTTGAATGTAATTGTTTCCATGAGGAATTACTTAGTTAAAACAGACGAATTTTAATTAGTCTCTTCACCTCTCATTTAAATAACTTTCTAATGTATCTACAGAAAGTTACAACATTTATGACCGCTCAAAGGCAAGTTGACTGTGCTAAGCAAATCAATGTTCCTTCTGCTGTTTCATCCCAACACAACGTACTTAAGGGTCTTTTTCAAGATGAGGCTCTGGCCAGCCTGATCTAGGGTGGGATGTCCCTGCCCATGGCAGGGAGATTGGACTAGATGATCTTTCGAGGTCCCTTCCAATCCCTGATGATTCTGTGATTCTATGAATCAACACAAAAATGGCACAGTGTTGACTGTGGTTTGGCACAATGCAGGTGCTCAGAGTCTTCTTCACCCTGCCTTGTGACTTCTCTGATTCTGATCTGAACCTGAACTTCAGAAAAGAGAGAGCAACTTCTGTGGTGCCTCTCTCGCACCCAGAACGAGAAAGACAGGAATCCAGAAAAGAAGGTAAGGGATAGTTAGCAAAATACAGGCAAGAAAGGACGAAGATAGCGTACCTGCATGTCGTACAAAATACGTTTGTAACATCTTGACCTGGGTTATGAATGTACAGCTATTGAATATACACTGGGCATACCATGTCTCAGGGTGCAAAAAGGTTTCTGCTGTACCAGAGGTGTTGAATGTTTCCTTCATGTTTCACCTAACTCTTAGGAGTGTAGTTTTCTTCTATTGAGGGTTGTGAACATTTTCCAAAGCCTGAGTTGGTGTTCATCTCCTTGGGACAGGTTGGTCTACGATGAAGGGAACCAAAATTCCAAACACCTAGTAATGAAATTTAGATGAGTTTAATCTAGTTCTTTGTATTTTATTCTATACAGCCTTACCAACAGTGCAAATGAATCTCTGAAAAGCTTTGAAGCTTGTGTATATACATTGCTGCACGATTTCCCACTGCAATTCACACAATTAGCGATGTTTACTTTGCAATGTCTGTTTTTTTATTCTTAAGGGACTACAACGAGCATTGTGTTTTCTTCTAAAATACAACTGAGATTAGCACTGCTTAGACCTTGAGCTGAGTCAGTGGTGCACAGAGCATAAAGGAATTATCTTTGATCCTGTTGTGAGGAAACTACAGTATGTGTATGTTTTGCATGAGTTTAAACATCATTGTTGCTTCTTGTGCCACCAGTAGGTTAGTGTGTGGATAGGAAATAAGGTAACATTTCACAGAGCTGAATGTTCAACTTATGAGAGATCTTGTATTGCCTCGGCCTTTGTGTTTAAAGTTTGTCAGGAAATGGCAACTATTCAACTTTTAAATTGATGTTTCAGTTGTGAAATGATCAGTTCAGGCAGCAGCCCTACAAGGAAGTAAGGTTGTACTGAGGCTTTTAGAGAAAAGTATTCTGATTGATGTTTTACACACATAAAATTAATTTCTATAATGTTGTTTTAGAGTGTTTCTTCTTTTAGTTGGCATGTGGTAGGGGAGAGGGTAAGCAAGGAAATGATCTATAATTGACTATAATAACAAGCCAGTCAAACAGAAAACTGTACTTTTTCTCTTAAAATCTCCAACCAATCTTCACAATTGTCTGTCTTTCCTGTTTAGGAATTGTAATTGCTACTACATGAAAAAAGCACATAGACACCCATGAGAGTATGGCTCGATTTATACTAAAGTTAGATAATCCATACAGACTAATTTAAATTAAATGAAGCACAGAACTTTCCCAATACTCTGACGCTGTATCAGCATCAGCTGATTTCCTCCTGCTGTTCTGTATTATGGAAGAAAATCATTACTGGCATAGACAGGTGATGAAACCAGAAGTGTTTAACATGTGGAGATCACCAGCGAGCTAGAGGCTGCGTCTTGGCATACCTGTCACAGGGGTTCAGTCCTGATAGATTCCAGAGGTCCAGGGAAGTGTGAGACCCTCCTCCAAGAAGTTTAGTCAACAGCCATCAGGTTGTAGCACTGCAGTGGGGCTTCAGTGGTCTACAAAGAAAGGTCCTACCACAAAACAGCACAGCACTTGATTGTAATGGGTGCAAACTAAGTCTGTTAATAATTAAAACACACAGAGATTGGATCCTGACAAAGTGCAAGAGTTGTTTTTTTGGTAACATGGCAGACTTTATGATGTCAAAGGCATGGAGCTGAGTAACTGGGATTAACGGTGTTGTCCACCAAACAGAGATAAAGGACACAGAAAATATGTTTTAAGAAGAGTCAGCTTGTTATCATTAGTATTCATTTGAAAACTGTGCATCCACAAGGAGATCTTCGAAAAACAGGAGGTTTTGCTTGCACTTCTATATTCATCTGGAGCAGAACAACCCAGAGCATGCTGCACGGTGACTTCAGCTTGCTGTTAAATACAAATGAAATGGAGACTCATTTTCCCAAGGAAATATAAAAAAATGCTGATGGTTAGAAGGAATGAACTTCTGGCTTAACAGAACAAGGTAAGATGTCTAATTGTACAACTGGACCGCATGAAGTAGGATTTATTAATCTAGAGTCGACTTAGTCCAGTGAACAAAATTAGTGTTAAGCATGTATAAAAGGCTATCAAACTGTATAATATCTGGACACAAATATTTACCTCAACTCAAAAATAAGTTTTAAAATTTAAATATTCTTTAAGACTCAGAGTATGTGCAGAAGACTGACATTTTAATTCCTTCTCAGAAAATGCCTTGCAATCTAGGATTGCTCTGAAACAAAGAGCATCTCAGATTTTCATCTAATGCTTTTACTCACCTTCCTCCTTCCAGGCCAAACCTCTCACCATTAACACAATTGCTTGCCACTTAATTGCAGAGAAATACTGGAAGAGATAGCCAGCTCTTAACAGGAAAAGAAAAGATCTATGTGGATATGGAGCATGGGGACATGATTTAGTTGTCAATTTGGTACAGTTAGGTTAATGGTTAGACCTGATGTCCCTAAAGGTCTTTTCCAACCTAAATGATTGCCAACACCATCACTAATTTCTATAAACTAGATAATAATTCTATAGTCTTTTCACTTAATGAATGACACCACAATGGGAGCCTCTGTATGTAACAAAGTACATGCAGACTAGGTTTTGGGGATATGTCAGAACATTGATTAAGAGTTTGGAGAAGAAAGAAGAAAACTGTCCTGCCAGGTGTTTGGGCATCAGCCACAAATCAGGAAAATGTAATATGGCTAAAATAGAAAATAATTAAAGTTTCAGCAGATAGAACTGCCTGTGTGAAACTCAGTAACACACGGGATTTCATAATGCCTCAGTACCTCACGCTGAAACCATTTTACATAATCTTTTAATTAGCACCTGGTTTGGCTTTTGTGAGACAAGTTAAGTGGCCTACAGACTTCTGATGAGCATGAGCATTACAAACATGAAAAAAAGAACATCCAGAATTTCAGCTGATGCTGCATACAGAAAGCCTGGTTTATGCAGTGATTTATTAGCTCCTGAAAAATACTAGCTTTTTAAAACACCCCTAAAAATTCCCATTTAAAAAAACTCTCAAAGTATTCTATGAACTTAAACTACTCTGCATTGTAAAAAATGCCATGTTTTAGTAAATGTATTGGTCATTTACATTAAGAAAATTAATACTTTTAATAAGCAGAAGATTCACCACTTGACACTTCTAAGCTTATAGATTTGCAAACCTTGCAAAAACCAGTAATGTTATTTGCAGATGTTGACAACAGACAACGTATATCACAATGCACCTTTATTTCAGGTAATCTTGCTCTTTCTTTGTTTTCTTCTAAGCATTGCACACTTAAGCAAAGGAATTTTCTTAGGTGTGAGCCAAACCTTGAAACGAGGAAGCTGTCTGCCAGGTGCTGATATTTTCCAAGGGCAGTTATATGCAACACTGATTGCAATTGCACGACACACTGAGAGACAGCTGTTTGTTTTATTGATTGTCTAAATTTGGAAGTTTAAGAGATACTAATGCCTATGGGAAGCTTACCTACCTGTACCCAAGGCTTTAGCAGTCAATTTTTAAAAAGTGAGTGCCATCAAGTAACTAGTATGTTGTATAACACAGTAGTAAACAAAAAAACTAAAGACTCGCTCACATGAGTGGCACTTAATTGGTACTTAAGACATGGTGTGGTGCCCTATTCCACAAGTGCAAAACTATGATGCTATCTTTTTTCCCCCAATAAAATATGATGTATGCATTGTTTATATTTTAGTCTTTAAGACCCCAAAATGATTATTGCTTTGTCTCTGGAGAGAGACTATTAGTCAAGGAGCTATGGGTCACAGCAATTTGCTGCCAATGTGTTCCATTTCTGATTGCTTCTGTTCTCCTTTATCAGTCTAGCATAGTCAGAACCACTTGCTATTTACAGAGCACAGTTTGGATTTCATCAAAGAGAGCTTTCACTTACCAAGCTGTTTCCTGGTATTAATTTAGCTCTTCCTCCCTACATCTGTAGCTCAAGCAAGTGTCTGTAGTGCTTAAACTAAAGCTGGAAATAAGGCAAAAGCTTCGAGACTTGGTGAGAATTTTTAATTTTATTTTATTGTATTTTAAATGTGAGGCTTACTTGAACGCTGAAGGGTTATAGAAAGGGATACTTAGAGACGTCTCACAACAAATGAGTCCCAAGTCTTGCTGTAGACTATCCTCATTCACCATTAGTCAGTTCAGTTTCAGGGTAGATGCATTGGGAAAGGTGACCTTAGGGAGTGGACAGTACTCTGCCTACCTGTGTTCAAAGCTGAGCAGGTTTAAGAGCTGATGTGGTGGGGCGATAGTTTAACAGTCTCTCTGTCTAGACCAGCTTTTCTGTTTTGACTGGATTCATACACTGACTGAAGTTTCTAAGTCACTTTTATTGAGACATTAATAGGCTGTGAACAGAGTCATTGACCCAGTGGATGCTCAAGATTCTAAACTACTGAAATGTAGCCAGCTAGAAGCAAGACCTCACAACAGTCTTTCTGAGCATCCCAGGTTTCTGGAAGGAAATGTCGTACCAGTGCTAAACGGATCTGAGACTATCCCACCTCTGATAAAGGCATAATCCTCTTCTTGCTTCATTTGCAACCTTGCCAGCGCTGAATGGCCAGACTGCATCGTAAGGCCATATCAATTTACTAAGTGAGCTCAACGGTGAAAATAAAAAACCCCAAAACAACAAGCCAGATTGTATCTACAATGATCTGACTTCTTATATGACCAAAAGCACAGTTCTGGTAGACACTCTGGGTGTCCTGGGTACACATACTGGCAACAGACATTACAGCCTATTTGTACGTTTTCAGCTGTATTAGGCAGACAATGAGAATTTAGCTATTAAGGTGCTACTTATGTGAACACTGCACTTGTATAATAGCTTTAGACTGATGGGGATTTTAAGGGAAGCTTAATATATCATTTGAATATTGAGATTAGAAGGTGATTGCTGTAACACTTGTAACTGTGCCTAAGAAGATAATATTTATTATCGATGGTTAAACGTGTGCACTGCATTCCTTAAACACTTAGATTTTCTTTCCAAGATGACTGAAAACCTCTTCCAGCTAATCCTTCTGCAACTCTCTGTGTTGGCTTTATAGCTACCTATTTTTTACTCCTAATTAAATGTCTGTACTTCAGCTTAGCTTCAAAGACCCTTACAATTATCAGTGGGTAGGACATCTCCTTAGCAGATTTTGAACATTCATATTATTCAAAAAATGATACAGGCTACTAAAGTAAATGGCTTCCTGATTTCATTATTTATAAAATTTCACAGAAGCAATGCTAAAGATGTAGTTTCATTGTCACAACCACCACTCTGTGAAACACATGAATTAAGACTTTTTTTTTTTATCAGAACATCTTATATGACTGGAAAGGCTTATGATAACAGAAAATCAATTTAATGTGAAAAAGTCTGCATCTCTTTTTCTTAGTTACCTTAAAATACCAGGTTTCTAAAAGACAGTGACAAGCTATCACACAGATGTTGAAAAATATTCCTACCATACATTTTTTACTTGGCTTTTGTATAGTACCACTAATTCCAGATTCTTACAGTAGTGTGAGTAATAAAAGAAAAACAGTAGGTGTTGGAAGTTAGTCCCCAGTCAAGGTGTCTGTGGATAACTAGAGTAACAGTGTCCACTGCTGGTAAATCAGGTAATTGCACTGCATGCTAGAGAGCTGCTATTGAACGGATTAAATGAGTTGAGTTCTGACCATGAGATGTTTTGTAATTGTGCATTTCGTAATGTCTGTAGGAGCGTGTTGTACAAATCAGGTCATTATGCTGGTACTGATAATACTAAATGCGATGGTATTTGAGCCAGTAGCCGGGAATATCAGCCCCATAATATGAGCAAATACATACAAATCAGGATAGCCTTTATTATATTCGGTTACATATTCAAAATAAAACCAAAATAGTATAATTCTATGAACTTTGTTGTGATGTTGACATTTGTGGGAAGATGGGCAAACAGAAGTTCTTTTTATATTTCTTTTTCTAGCTCAAGGCATTAATCGCTAGTTTTGCTAGATTTTTGTTAAATGATGACATTAGAAAAGAGAAGACTGCTTTTTGTGTTTATAAACTATTTTGCCCGAGAGTGTTTTTCATGCTTTCTTCCAACACGAGGTGGTATTGTGGATTTGTGTGAGTCTATCCACGCATTCAAGTGCACTGGTTTCAATCCTTTCTATCACTGTTGAAAATAATTTTCTATACTTACAGGATTATTTGATCTATTTGGAGGGGAACTACCCTTCTGCTTCTCAAGCTTGTAATTTTTGTATGTCTCTGCTCATCCTGTCTGTATGGTCCAGCAATTTATTTTAAGGGATATAATGTGCTTTTTCTCCTGTGTCTTTCTAGATGACTAAAATCCAACACCACCTTAGAACTTTCCTTCCAGGAACACAAGATGTTTTTTCTCTCATTGTTATATATGTTTTTTATGTGTTCTGAGGAAAGCCAGAAATCCTTCTGTAAAGATTTAGAATGAAAACTTGTATTAATGTTTTACACTTTAGAAAAAGAACTATCAGGAAGCTTGGGCTGAGTGTTTTGTATATACATACATGCATTGCTTAGGTGACACTTTGAGCTTCCTATTAATTTTATGACAGATAGTACAGCTTCTGTGTCTAAGTTTGAATTCACACATCATATCATGTGCAGACAGGGCAGAAAATTCATTACACTCTCCTTAGGTTTTTTCTGTTGTAGTAGGAAACCCTCACTGGAGAGCATTGTTAAGCAGGTATAACCGCTTACATACTGTCATGTGCTGCTAGCTGTACTGACTCCAGAGGAAGTTCACTGTAGAGAATTCATTTCTCATGAACATTTCTTTTGTTTCTGTAGGCTCATGTTATAGGGACTTTCATTTACTTGGGAGAATAATAGCAAAGTCTATTGCATGTTTCAGAAGCTGGGCAAAACAGAGATGCTCTGCTGTGGCTAGATAAGCAAACGTAACAGATGTCATTTTCAGCTGTGCGTATGAAAAAAACCCAGCCAAAAAATCTCTGAATCTTAAAACTATCGGTGCATCTGTGTGGACTAGAGATGTCTGTGGGTGTGCGTGCTTTTGTCTTTAATGAAAGCCATTGTTCTGTCTTGTGTCACCAGAACTTGTTCTGAAGCACTCTGTGGCAGATTTTCTGTTATTAGCTTCAGAGGGAGCAAAATAAATGGCAGTGTGTTTCTGTTCTTAGTGATTATCTCTTTTAGACTATTGAATTTAAAAGTTCAAATCTTTTAGATTTATTTATTTATTTATTTATTTATACACACACATCTGCTGTTGCAGAAATGATAATTTATTTAATTTTTAATTTCTCTTGAGGATTTGCTCCTACAAGTGATCTTAAATCCTTTTTTTCTCTGTAGCTGTTGTTAACTCTTGTTTAAAAGAGACTTGTTGGAGGTAAGCTGTAGGCTTGGGTGAGCTATTCTGGTGAGCCTCAAAGGATCTGTGTGCTGTTCAGATTCTCCTGACATTCCAGATGATTTCTGGTCAGGACAGCTAGAGTGAAAACTAGGAGTCCTAGAAGATGCCACAGAAGGCGTGCCAGAAGTTAGGAGACATAATAATACATTTATCTTGCTGAAAGATCAAGTGTTACAAAAAGCAAAAGGTTCTTCATTAACTTTTCTGTGCTGAAGAGCAAAGAGCAAATGGAACTGAAAATGAAACCCTAAGCAATTAACGCTGGTATTTTCCTTAACGCAGCGCTCCTCGTGAGACTCATTACTACAGTCTAATCAATACAATTCAGCACTGGGAAGGGAAGGAGGATAACAAAATCAAAAAAAGCAAAAGCAAACCCAAGCAACGTGAGAATTATGTAATTTCTAAAGAATAAATCAATATCTATTCAGTGCTGTCCTATTAGCTATCTACATGTTCCCTAAGTGAAACTGAATCCTTACTAGCATAGAGGTACTCAGTTCTTTGAGTTGCACACTTATCCCGGGTAATGTGTGAAAGAAACCTCACCAGTCAGTGCAGAAAAAATACTGCATTAAGCCGTTGGCTCTGAGCTAATATAGCTGATATAGAACATCCTTAGATATTATGTATAGCAACAGCTATGTTTTCATAGTTCTCTGAATAACCAGTCATCTAATGCAAGGCCTTCCTTGCATGGTAGATTAATTTATTCTTGCATGTGCACTAATTATGGTATAACAGTTCTTCTTATGACTTGGACACATAAAGTTGAGTAAGTCCAAAGCCTGAGAAGAACCAGGCTAAAATGTGTGCAGTTCTATAAAGAACACTCAGGAAGCTTACTTTGATGGATTCAATGGATACTTCATTTAAGACCCACCCAGATGTGTTCCTGTGTGACTTGGTCTAGGTGATCCTGCTGTGGCAGG
>JAOXOE010031180.1:0-12210 GCA_028565055.1 Phoeniculus purpureus
ATGTTGGACAAAATGGTTCTGTTGTCTGCACACAGTGTTGATTTGCTTTTTCATTGTCTAGCAACAGCAGCTTGGTGGTTGCAGGCAGATTCATGGGAGATAAAAATGAAATCATAGAATCAGAGAATCATTCAGGTTGGAAATGACCTTTGAGAACGTGGTTTGGACTGTAAGGGACCTGACAAGTCATCTAGTTCAACTCCTTTCAGTGGTAAGGACACCTTCTGCTAGATGAGCTTTCTCAAAGCCAAGCTGTGAATTCTTCCAGGGAGAAGGTATCCAGTTTTTCTCTGGGCACATCCAGCCTAAGTATTTAGCAGAGTTTCTTCCCATTTTCAGACATTTTAGTGATGTGAGGAATAAGAAGTATATCAAGGGCCACAGCTCCTCAGAATAATGTTTTACACTCCATATGCCCTTATAGATGAGGCTGCCCTGCATGAGGCTTGGAAACAAATCCATTAAGGAAAGGAGGTCAAGACAAGCAGTTTTCTGGGCTGCATCAGGTGTTGGGGTGAGCAGGGGTGTAATAGAGCAAGTCTGGTAATATGTGATGAGCTTGGCAAAATTGCTCAAGAGTCCTGGGTGAGAATGTTTCTGCCCTCCTGAAAGGAAAACTAAGAGCCAAGCAAACCAGCTGGGTTTAAAGAAAGCTTGGAAATCATGAATTCAAAAGGCCCTTGGAAAAACCTTCTTGACCTGAGCTGTGACAGCCTAGTGAGTGACCAAGTGGATTCTCATCTGGGAGCCTGTCAGAGGTGTCCATAAATCAAAGTGCACTGAGATTTTTGACTTTTTTTCTACTCCTGGCTTTTTGCTGATAAGGATCAGAGGGACTAAGGAGATTTTGTTTTCTGTTTTCTTCTGTATTGGAATGAGCACATAGATCTCAAATGGAAGAGGTTGCAAGTGCTCCCACAGAGAGTAGTGTCTTGTGCCAGTGCAGTGAGTTTGTTTGTTTGTTTGTTTGTTTTTTCTCTGTGTAATTGTTTATTTGTCAGCAGTACCACAACACTGGGAAATAGATATCTTGCTCCTCCTGGCTGCTGATCTATAGCTGTTGACTCAAGTTGTGGCAAGCAGCATGACACACCTCAGACTGCTATGTAGTCTTTGCTGGCTTTGGAGCCCAAAGAGTCGGCACTAATTGCCTGATGGGCACTGATTTCTACACCATGATTATGTTGCTGTGAGTGCTGTGGTAGTGCTATCAAAGATGCTTAGCTGATGCTTATCTGCAAGTTCTAAGCATTAAGTTCCCTCCTTTTCCCACCCCACATCTCGTAGTCTCAGAAGAGCAGAAAGATTTTAACAAAAAGATCAGAGAAATAGTGTGAAGAACAGGGTTGTTTTTCAGAGAAATGATTATCAGCTGCCTTTCTTCAGTGTGGATGGGAGCACTGCTCTTGATTTATGGGTGCTACCCCTACAAACGAGTATCAGGATGTGGCCAGCACCTTGCACCCAAGCCTACTCCGATGAAAGGTGGGAGGGTAACTCTGTTTAACATCTTTATTGATGATTTTGATAAGGACACAGTGTGTATCACTAGTAGGTTTGCAGATGACACCAAGTTAGATGGGTGTGTTCATCTGCATGAAGGTAGAGAGGCTTTTCGGAGAGACCCGCTCCAACAGTTCCATGTCTTCCTTGTGCTGGGGCCTCCAGAGCTGGACACAGTACTGCAGGTGGGGTCTCTTAAGAGCAGAGTGGAGAGGGAGTATCCCCTCCCTTGACCTGCTTGGGACACTTGTCTTGATGCAGCCCAGGACACAGTTGGCCTTTGGGCTGCCCTCACACACTGCCAGCTCACGCTGAGCTTCTCATCTACCAACACCCCCCAAGTTGCTTTCCTCAAGACTGCTCTCAAGTGGTTCTCCAGACTGCATCAGGCTGCAGGAACCTCTTATAATGGGAATTGCCTGTCACTATTTGGCACTTGAAAGTATTAGGAGGAAGTTCTTGCTTTCCCCACTGTGTTGTAGTGATGTTCAAGCACACCCCTTAAGGAGAATCTTCATTTTAAGTTGCATTTTTTTCTATCAGTGAAGGTTTTCATTCTGAAACTGAAATCAAGTCGTGCTCTAGCACGTACACAGGTCTACACTAACCATGTGCTCAGTTTGTTAATTTACTTCCCCCCGCCCTGATATTCTTCTGGGAGCAATGTTTTGCTGAAAAATCTCTGTCCTTACTTCCCTGAGCTGCCTTCTCAGGGAGGTTGTGTAAAACATGTTTAATTAATTAGAACAAAATAAAACCAGAAATGTTTTTGTTCCTCAGAGAGAAACAACAAGGTGGGGAGGGGCCTTTGTTGGTATCTGGAAAATGCTGTGTCCAGTTAGGGCCAGTGGAAAATTCTGCCGGGTGTCTGTGTGAAGGATTAGGCTCTGAGATTTGTCATCAGTCACTTTATAACTGAGGAACATTGTGCTGGTTTTGATTTGGCTTCTAACGTGGGTGTAGAAGTGGGTCTGAGGTTTGCATGGCACACGCTAATTTGCACACTTAGTTCTAAAACCAGGTTTGCTCCTTGCATGATTTCCCATATAAATTCACAGAATCTCCGCATGGCTGAGGTTGAAAGGGGACATTTGGAGTTCACCTGGGCCATCCTCCCTGCTCAAGTAGGGCCACAGAGAGCTGTCTGTCCAGGAAATCCATCGATGACTGCACAGGAAAGAGGGAGAACTGACTGCTGTGCTAACACTAAACACATTTGGTTTTTCTTACCTTCCTACCTTCCATCAAGGGCAGGCTTGGGTGCTGGCCATGTCTTGATGCTTTCCTGGTGCTAACCTAGGGATAGCACCAAGAAATAAAAAGCAGCGCTCCTGTCCATGCTGAAGAAAGGCAGCTAATAATCATTGGTCTGAAAAATAAAGGAGGAATCTAGCAGTTAATGAAGAGACAGTTATTCCATTGAAGACAATGATAGAACTGACAGCCAGAGTGAAGGAAGACGCAGTTTTCAGTCTGTGCGTGCAAATACGCATCTGTCTTTATGGTCAGAAGACCAGTTAGGATACATGAGCAGACTTGTGAAAGTGTAAGCAACCTCTTGTCTTTTTCTTTTCATGTGTAACTGTACCTGCCTTTAAAATAGGCCTCAAAAAGAAAAGGAAATGTCATTTCTTGATACTACTACAGAATGAATTTCTAGAGAGCCATTGTTGTTGGTTTGACCTCGGCCATCTGCCTACCCAGCCACTTTCTTCTTCCTTGTTCTCAGCAAAAGGGAGGGAATGTAAGAAGAAAGATCTCCTTGATTGAACCACATAATCACAGAACATTAGGGACTGGAAGGGACCTCAAAAGATCATCCAATCCAATCACCCTGCCACAGCAGGACCACCTAGACCAAGTTGCACAGGAACACATTCAGGCAGGTTTTAAACATGTCCAGAGAAGGAGACTCCACAACCCCCCTGGGCAGCCCCTTCCAGTGCTCTGTCACCCTCACTGGGAAGAAGCTCTTCTGCTGTTGATGTGGAACCTCCTGTGTTCACACCCATTACCCCTTGTCCTATCATTAGATGACACTGAGCAGAGCCTGGCTCCATCCTCCTGACACCCGCCCTTCATATATTGATAAACATTAATGAGGTCAACCCTCAGTCTTTGTTTCTCTGGGCTAAAGAGATCCATCTCCCTCAGCCTTTCCTCGTCGGGGAGCTGTTCTACTCCCTCCATCATCTTTGTGGCTCTGCACTGGACTCTCTGAAGCAGCTCTGTGTCCTTCTTGAACTGAGGGGCCCAGAACTGGACACAATATTCCAGATACAGTCCCTCCAGGGCAGAGTAGAGGAGAAGTAGATTGAGGTGGACCTGGGGAGAAGTGTTACCAACTACTGTCATAAGCAGCAGAGACTTGACTCGTGACATATTCATTTATGGCAGTAGTGTTGGATGAGGAGAAACAATTACGTAACTTCTACTTTCCCTCATCTCTTGCCTTTTTTTTCCAGGCTCAATTTCACTCCTTCCTTCCCTGCTGCTCAGCCTCCTTCCTATGCCTTAACACATCTGTCTTCTCTCTCTTTTCAGCAGGGGCAAGAAGCACAGTATAATCCTGAGGACCCAGCTGTCTGTGAGAGTACACGCCTGCATTGGTGAGTGAAGTTCCCTGTCTCTGAAAGAACAAATAGCATCCATCTCTGAGAAACAAATCTGAGGAGGATGGATCAGATGTACTGTGCTCGAGGTTGAGGGTAGTGATCGATTAATTGATTAGTTTGCTTGCTGATATTAGGTCTTAGTTTTGCTGCATCAGCCCAGGGATGTACAGTGTTTGCCAGCAAATTGTGATGGCTGGAGGTGCTTTGGTTGAATTGTGGATTATCTGATTTGCCACAGCCCTTGTGTGTGCCTAAAGATGACTCTGTCCTTAGTCAGGAAAGCCATCCAAAAAACTACTGGCTGACAGCTAACTCCTACATTTTAACAGTGTAATGTTACTTCACTTGCAGATCTTAGTCGGCTATTTGTCGTTGTGGCAGTGTTTGTGTTTTGAACACCAGGGTTAAAACAATGCTGGTGTGAGGAAAAGGCCGATGCAAGTTCTAATCTGTGTGTCATAGGAGCTTGAAGGTTGCACAGAGGGAGCCTGATGATGTGCTGTGATGGTGTGAATGTGTTCTCCAGTGTTCTGCTGAGCACAGTGTTTCACAGAGTGCTGGCCCCAAAGCTAAAGCTCATGTTCTAGTGATGTTATGATAGTTGTTATGGGTGGCTGGTTTATTGAAAATCCTATGTGTGTGTGTAAGTCACTGTTTTATTTTTCAGCTTCTGTACAGTAGATTCAGGACCCTAATACATTGAGCTGGTTGATTTTTCCTTCAGCTGAGGTGTTAGAATGCAGATATTTTCCTTAAAAAGAGGAGGAAAAAGTCCAACTTTGATGTAACTTGCACAGTGCTACTGCTGTCAGAGAATTCAGCCTTAAACACAACTCCACTTCTTGCTCAGCCCCCAGGATGTGGTATGAAACAGCCTTTCTGGGAATTTGGACTAAGTCTGAGCAACCTACAGAATTCCTCAAATACCTCCCAGTGAGTGATCTGCCTCATGCAGGAGTAGATTCTCCTCTCCTCCCGTTGACTGGAGGAGTACAGCAAAGCAAGCCCAGTGTTACGTGTTAGGGGAGAAATCGAGATGCCGTGAACTCTTGGCTGGTTTCACAAATGAGAGTGAAATTCAGAACAGTTTGGAGAAGCTTGTTCTTGTTAGGTCTGGGAATATATCTGGCAAAACAGACTAGTACAGCAAGACAAGATTTTATATGTTTCCTGGAATGAGGTTCTTAAATAAACCCCAATAGTAATGTAAGAATTTTTGTGCAGAGTACAGCTCTTGAGGAACTGGAGCATGCCAACTTCCGAGCTTCCATCTGTGGGGTTGCTTCATGAGTACCTGCTTGCACTGGAGCTTGCTGTGGGCAGTTAGCTCTGTTACTGTGCTGTATTCTCATTGTTCCATTGTCAGGTGTAGTGAGGTGTTCAATGGTGAGTATAGAGGAAACTAGGATCTCAAACTCGTAGGGCAGAGGTGTGCTTGGATAGGGGCTTTTGGCTTAGCTTGTTATGGGTGGAAAGGCTAAAAACAAGATCTGGTTCTGATTTTCCACCTCCCTTACTGAGCTTACTGTTCCATTTTTAGGTGATGTTTTTGCTTCAGCCCATAGCTCATTGTAGCATCTTTTCTCTTCATTTTAACTCACACGTTTCAAATGGGTGTTGCCTTTTGGTATAGGATAGTTTGAAAGAGTTGGGGATGCTCTGCAGTTGTTCTAGGTGGTTATGCTCTGGCAGGGGGATTTGACTGGATGTCAAATTCCAATTCGAGGTCCATTCCAATCCCAACTGTTCTGTGGTTCTGTGTGATTCTTAAACTGGCAGTGTTTGCTAACCTGCTCCTTGCAGTTAAACCTATCACAGGACAGGAGGGTTTTTTGAACTGAAGCACTAGGTTCTGTCTTCTTCATTTTTTTTCCACCTACTTCCGTGTCAGCTGCCTGCTAACAAACATTGTAAAACAGCAGTGTTAGTTTTAGAAGTTAAAAGGCATACTATATATTTGGAGTAGAAGCCAGCAGCTAGAGCGATCTAAGATGGTGCTATGCAGAATAGAACCATCTTGCTTTGGCTATTTTCTTTGTCTTCACAATATCACAGAATTGCAGAACATTAGGAATTGGAAGGGACCTTGAAAGATCATCTAGTCCAGTCCCCCTGCCACAGCAGGACCACCTTGATCAAGTAGTACAGGAACATGTCCAGGTGGATTTTAAATGACTCCAGAGAACAAGACTCCCCAGCCCCACTGGGAAGCCCGTTCCAGTGCTCTGTCACCCTCACCATGAAGAAGTTCCTTTTCATATTGATGTAACCCTCCTATGTTCCAGCTCACACCTACTGCCACTTGTCCTATCATTAGACGACACAGAGTAGAGCCTGGCTCCATCCTCCTGACACCTACCCTTCACATATTTATAGACATTAATGAGGTCACCCCTCAGTCTCCCCTTTTCCAAGCTCAAGAGACGCAGCTCCCTCAGCCTTTCCTCAGCAGGGGTGTGTTCTACTCCCTTCATCATCTTGGTGGCTCTGCACTGGACTCTCCAGCAGTTCTGTGTCCTTCATGAAAGTGTTGTGTCTAGCAATGCTACTGACTCTGCGAAGTCCCCACTAGCTATCTAGGACTACTCTCTGAGGAGATTTGGCTTGTTCTGTAGTGCTCTTGCTCCAGAGCCTCCAGTCATCCTTATATCCAAGGTTTTGGTTTGCTCTGAAGATGTGAGGGCTGGAAAGAAGCGGCCTTTTGGTCAGAAATGCTCCCTTGTGGAAGTTGAACTGATTTAAAAAGTATTTTTCTTTCAAACATTGAATCATGGAATCATTCAGGTTGGAAAAGACCGTTGAGATCAACTCTAACCATTAACCTTACTCTACCAAGTTCACTGCATGTTATACTTGTAACTTGTGGGAAATGCATGTGTGTTTATGTTTAGAGGTTCGCATCAATTTTTCCATTGTTAGTGGTTTCCAATGTCTGGGGAATTAATGTGACTCCAGTGCCAGAGGATGTAGCGACTAGAGGCCAGTATTTTATGAGGCTTCAGGTCCTACATCAAGTGAGGTGGGCTGGTTTTGTTTTAAGCAGGGCAGAGAAGGACTCCAGCATAATTACTTGAATATAGAATCACCGAATCACATAACATTAGGAATTGGAAGAGACCTTGAAAGATCATCCAGTCCAATTCTCCTGGCACAGGAGGACCACATAGACCAATTCACACAGAAGCATGGCCATATGGGTTTTAAACGTCTCCAGAGAAGGAGACTCCACAACCTGCCTTGGGCAGCCCCTTCCAGGGCTCTGTCACCCTCACTGGGAAGAAGTTCCTTCTCACATTGATGTGGAACCTCCTCTATTCCAGCTTACACCCATCGTCCCTCGTCCTATCATTAGATGACACTGAGCAAAGCCTGGCTCCATCCTCCTGACACCCACCCTTCACATATTTATGTGAAACCTCTTATGTTAGTGACTGGTATTTTCTGCCCCATCACATACCAGTTACTCCTGAGCATCTCACTGAATTTGATGCATTAATAATGTGATTTTTTTTTTTTTGTCTCCATTAGAGTTTTTGACTTATGTTCATACTAAGGACTTTGAGCTTTGAAGATCAAATACTCTTTTAAACATTACTCTAGTTTTCTCCTTTTGGCTTTACTCTGCTTAACTATTAGAATTAATTAAAAGATCATGTTAAGGTTAATGTTAATATAAACAGCAAGATTTAATTTTCTTTACTACCAAAAGACTATTGCTGAAACCAGTTTTGTCCACAGAATAAAACTAATGAAGTTCCAGTTGTTCATTTAGTCTTGTCAACATTAAAAGATGTGAGTGGAGAAAGATCAATCCTTATACCACTCTGTCAGTTTTTCCTCCCTCCCAATCTGTCAATTTGACCTTTTTTTCAAGTCAGATTCATTGGGAGTCAGTACCCTGTGGGAATGAGTTTTCTCTGGTATTTTTGGCAGCTGGATGACTTCCCCTGTTTCTATTTAGTTGTGTCTTGGTATCATTTAAATCTGTGTACATTTAACTACTGCAGGGCTCAGCTGATAATAAAGTCCAGTATAAATGAGGTTGTTGCTTTACAGCACAAACATCAGCAGTGACAAAAACCTTAGCCCCTAACACTAAATGGAAGGTTCTGCTTAGAGCAACTGTATATGAAGTTCTCAAGACTTTCAGGAGCTCCACTCTTCCTGGAGAGTGACTTGGTTTATTCATTATATTCTTGCTTGGACAGCTCTGACTGCAGCTGCTACTTTGCTTTAGCACCAGGATGAGATGGCAAGGCCTGAAGCTGCCGGGGAGGGTTAGGTTGGATGTTAGGAAGTCCTTCCTCACAGAAAGAGTGATCAGACACTGGAATGGACCGCCTAGGGTAGTGGTGGAAACCCCATCCCTGGAGGTGTTGTTAGACAGCCTGGCTGTGGCCCTTAGTGCCCTGATCTGGCTGCTGCGGTGATGTTAGGTCCTGGGCCAGGCTTGCTGAGGTCAGAGCACTTTCCCAGCCTCAGAAATACTGTGATTCCTGTGTGTGTTCATTGCTACTTCATATTCTTCTCTCGAGGCTGAAGATTTTTTTTTTTTAAGATACCTGGATGCTTTATCTAGTCCAGGAGAGTTCCCAGTCATCTTCTAATGGACTGCCATGGGGAGCTGGGAGAGAATAATTTTTGGATGCACACTCGTGACAGTGTCTGATACTGCCAGAAGCTGTTTGCCTTAAGCTACAGGTGTTAATACAGTGTCATATAGAAGGAATGCAAATAGCAGAGGCTGATGTAATTCTGACTGCATGTGTTGGCCTGGGATTGCTCAGAGTGCTTTACATTGGAAGGTCAGCAGATGTTTTAAGGTGTATCTTAAATTTTACTTCTTTCTGTCAGGTTATTATTTAAAAGACAACACATCCTCCCTACTCCCCGACCCTCAGTTGGTTTGTTTAAAGTTGGTTAGTTTAAGTGAGACAAAGGCTGAGGGAGCTGGGTCTCTTGAGCTTGGAGAAAAGAAGTCTGAGGGGTGACCCCATTAATGAAGCTGAAGGCTTAGCAGCAGTTTTTCTCTTCCCTTCCCATACTCTCCCCAGATCACTTCTTTAGAGTGGAAATCCCTGTAAAGGATTTAGATATTACCTAGGTGATGATTTCTCCGCTGGAGACCGCATCTGGAATTATGTGTCCAGTTCTAGGCCTCTCAGTTCCAGAAAGACACGGAACTACTGGAAGAGAGACTGGTGCAGAGCCACAAAGATGATGAAGAGAGTAGAACATCTCTCTGATGAGGAAAGGCTGAGGGAGCTGAGTCTTTTCAGCTTGGAGAAATGGAGACTGAGGGGTGATCCAATTAATGTTGATAAATATGTGAAGGGTGGGTGTCAGAAGGATGGAGCCAGACTCTGCGCAGTGTCTTCTAATGATAGGACAAGGGGCAATGGGTGTAAGTGGGAACAAAAGAGGTTCCACATAGGTGTCAGAAGGAACTTCTTCCCAGTGAAGGTGACAGAGCATGGAAGGGGCTTCCCAGGGGGTTTGCGGAGTCTCCTTCTCTGGAGGCATTTAAAACCCGCCTGGACATGTTCCTGTGCAGCTTGGTCTAGGTGGTTCTGCTGTGGCAGGAGGATTAGACTAGATGATGTTTTGAGATCCCTTCCAATCTCTAATGTACTGTACTGTGATACTATGAGACTGGTGCGTAAACAATCAACACTGTAGTTGCTTTCCCCATCACTTTGTGGGTTCTGAGCAGATGACTATTCCCAGGTATGTGACTCTGCAGCTGCCATGCCGTGTGCTGGCTGTTGCTATTCCCTGGAATTAGGGCATCTGCTTCAAACAGCAGCATCAGTACCAGCAACCCCCAGCCTGTCTGTGCTGCTCATTGGGTTTTCTTTTGATATCCTCCTGCTATCTGCTGTGAAATGTAGCCTTAAATACCTTTGTGAGCTCATTTTGCTCTGGGATACCTGAGGGAAGCTGTAAGCTTGTTCTGAGAGGTCAGTAGAAGCCAGCTGGCTTTATTTGTCCTGTAATGGCTGAAGTATGCAGCTAGTCCTTTATTTTCCGGTGTACATTATGTGGATTTGTTGTGTGTTATATAGGAGATATGCTGAGGTTCCACAACTACTGATGCATCTGTTGAACCTTCTGGTAGGACCTGTCCATCCAGGTGCTTGACATGCAGGTTCTTTCCCAGTGCAACCACAGTGCTTTCCCAAAGTCACACCTGGAGTGTTTAACTGTGTTTGGTACACGGGTGTGCACAGATGTGGACACAAGTGGAGCAAAATGTAGCTTGTTGTCTTATGACCATAGAAGTGTAGGAAAGCCAGGGTGATCCTGTTTAAGGCAACATACAGAACTGTGTTGTGTTTGATTATTCTTAACTGGCAGATTGAAGGTTGTGCCTACAGTTAGTCTTGTTGGTACTGCCTCACTTAAGATTATTCTCCCTACAAATTCCAGCTTTGTATTGCAGCTAGCTGGCCAGGAATGCTTGCAGTGCCACAGCACAATTCCCATAGCCATGGGCACTGTGAAGCTCCTCAAGTTCATACTTACAATAGCAGAACTATTGAGGCTGGAAAAGCCCTCTGAGATCATCCAGCCCAGCTCATGTCCTAACATCACCACAGCAGCGAGACCAGGGCACTAAGGGCCACAGACAGGCTGCCCTTCAACACCTCCAGGGATGGGGACTCCACCACTGCCCTGGGCCATCCTTTCCAGATTCTGATCACCCTTTCCTTGAGGAAGAGATTCCTAATATCCAACCTAACCCTGCCCTGCCTTCTCATCCTGGCCTAGTTGCCTGACCCCCACCTGACTACAACCTTCCTTCAGGAGTTGGAGAGAGGGAGCAAGTCCTTCAAGTCTCCTCTTTTCCAGGCTAAACAACTTTCTGATTTCCATTGTAAAGTTAACAGCTGATAGAGGTGGAAATGAAGAGATTTGTGTTGCTCAGGGAATTTCTGAAGGCACTGAGCCTAGTTAAAAACCTTTCCTGAAATAAGCTTAACCGTGGCACAAGCCCGTCATTCAGGTGAGCAGTGATCGATATGTTCTAACTGAAGTCTCCATAAAGAGAGGCATTTGGATTTGGTTGAAGGGCCTTTTACAGTCTTCTGTTCAGCGTAGGGCTTTTCTAATAGAAAGCATTCTCAGTTTGAGAGAGGGAACATGTGGAGAGCATTAGCAGCTCAGCAAAACGTGCAACTGATTCGAGTTTAATTTAAATGGAACAAAAGAGGTGCCTTGAGAATTTGTCAGGAGTGCTGTGGTTTTACCTTTATTGCACTGATGGTAACAGGAGGCAGGGAGAGGTGAACCGAAGCTGTTTGATCAAATATCTTCTTAGCGTAATTAGGACAGAAAAGCCGGTGTTTAATGGGTCTGTGCAGGGATCCTGCTTGTGCTGTAGATTTGTAGTAGTGATATGCTGCCTGTGACTCTTGCTGTAACTTGGTCCAAGTCCCAGCTTAAATGAAGATAATAAAGAACATGTTTGTTACATGTAAACTGACATCACATAAATTGAAAAAGTGTGAGAAGGCCAGAGCTTGGGGAGGGTTGTCTTTTTTTCTTAAGGGCTGGACTTCTTTTAATAGGCTAAGTTGAGTTCTAGCTGAGACAGGGCACATAGTACTGGGGTCTTTTTCCAGATGTGGTTGGAGGTACCTGCTTCAGCTCTCTTTCAGTCTGAGTGAAACATGAAGTAGCTGCAAAGGCTATGAGAAAAATACCCTTTTAAGCTTTTTATCACAGAGTCACAGAACATTAGGGATTAGAATGGACCTTGAAAGATCATCTAGTCCAGTCCCCCTGCCGCAGCAGGACCACCTAGACCAAGTCGCACAGGAACATGTGTCTCCAGAGAAGGACACTCCACAACCCCCCTGGGCAGCCCAGCCCCTTCAGTCACCCTCACTGGGAAGAAATTCCTTCTCGTATTTGTGAATATGGAACCTTGTCTCTTCCAGCTCATACCTATTGCCCCTTGTCTTATCATGAGATGACACTGAGCAGAGCCTGGTCCATCCTTCTGACACCCGCCCTTCACATATTTATAAACATTAATGAGGTCATCCCTCAGTCTCCTTTTCTCCAAGCTCAAGAGACCCAGCTCCCT
>JAOXOE010031181.1:0-12209 GCA_028565055.1 Phoeniculus purpureus
GAAGGGACTGGAGGGAAAGTCTGATGAGGAGAGGCTGAGGGAGCTGGGGGTGTTTAGCCTGGAGGAGACTCAGAGGGGACCTTCTCCCTCTCCACAACTACCTGAAGGGAGGTTGTAGTCAGGTGGATGTCAGGCTCTCCTCCCAGGCAATTTGCAGCAGGAGGAGAGGGCAGGGCCTGAAGCTGTGCCAGGGGATGCTTAGGTTGGATGCTAGGAAGCCCTTCCTCATGGAAAGGGTGATCAGATACTGCAGTGGACTGCCCCGGGCAGTGGTGGAGTCACCATCCCTGAGAATTTAAGGACAGTCTGGCTGTGGCCCTTAGTGCCCTGGTCTGGCTGATGTGGTGATGTTAGGTCATGGTCTGGGCTGGGTGATCTCAGAGGTCTTTTCTAGCCCCAATAATTCTGTGATTCATAGAATCATTAGGCATTGGAAGGGACCTCAAAATATCATCCAGTCCAATCCCCCTTCCACAGCAGGATCACCTAGACCAAGTCGCACAGGGACACATCCAGACGGGTTTTAGACATCTCCAGTGAAGGAGACTCCACAACCCCCTGGGCATCCCCTTCCATGATGGGTAACCATCGATGCGTTGTCCCTTGTGTGCACACCAGCACGGGTGATCGATGCATACATTGTGATCTGACTTTCTGCATGGATCCAGTTTTCCGTGAGCGTTACGTTCTGGTGGCTCTGCTTTCCCTGGACTGTAGATGTCCCATTCAGCTCTGGCTTTGTCAAGCAGAAAAACCTCCACAAACTGCTGTGGTCCTCGCCTCAGAGGAGGGGAATGGAGAAGATGGGTCGTAGGCACCTCAGCTTAGGCTAATCATGGAAGGTGTCTAAGTTTCTCTGGTGCCTGTACATACATCCTGTACAGAGCTAAAAAGATATCCTGTGCGGTGGTGGTGGCTGATTTCATATCCAAAGGGGGCTGTACAAGCTGTAGGAGGCAGCCTTGGTTAAAATGTTCAAAAATGTTTGTGTCTTATGCCTAGAGGAGGTGATGTGCATCACCGTATACTGTCTTTCAAATCACTCTGAAGGAGCAGGAGGTTGGCTGGATGTCTCCTTCTCTTGTCTGGGGCTGGAGGAAGAGTGTGGCTTCTATGGGGACCTTCTTCGACAGCTGGGAAAAGAGAGACGCTTGTCCAAGACCTTTGCAGGGCAATTCACAGGCCAGTGAACTAGCACCTAGGTGATCATCAAGCATCATCTCAGTAGCTCCTTCTTGGGTTTATCTTCTCTTCTGCTCCATTACTGTAAGTGAATGTGCAGAGTTTTTATCCTTACATCTTCCCTGGTGATAAAACTGAATCTGAGTCATCCAACACAAGCTGGGCACATTACTGTGTGGAGACTGATGAATCTGGCATTCACTAAACACTGCCAGACTCTCAGGGTGTCTGGCTCAGGCTCCGGGCTTCCCCAGCCTCTGAGGCATCGCCCTTTGTCGAGCTACTGCCTAACACAGGCAGTACAAGCTGCCAGGTTGCAGGGAGTGGTAGGAATTACCCTGAGCTAACAGCGAAACAGTGAGAGCCCTAGAGACAGGGAGATCAATACAAGGCACTGCGTCACGCCGATGGAAAACAGGGAGGATGTGTAGCATGAGTGCGGTGGAGTCCAGACCCCCACAGAAGAAGGTGAAGTTCAGAGAGGCCTGATTTTGTGGTGGAGATCACACCACAATCAATGGAATGAAAAGTTTGCTGGGTATCACCACGCTTAGATCACTTGGGGTGAGGCATAGTCAAAAAGATGTCCAACACTTTCACAGGCAGCCTTTCTCTTCAAGAATTTCCACTTTGACCTTTCACTTCAAGAACTTTCACTTTGAACTTTCACTTTGACCTTTCACTTCAAGAACCTGGGAGTGTTGGCCTTGTGCTATCACCGTGAGGACAGAGAGGAGAGGGTCTTCCAGCACTGCAAGAGGAGCTTGGTGCTGGTTGGAAGCCAGGGTAGCAACACCCCAAATCTCACGGTCTTTGGAGAGAGGATCTGTGCGAAGGCAAGAAAACATGAGGTTGGGTGGTGATGATAATCAGCTCCTCAGTCAGTCACTAGAGCACAAAAGATGTGCTCAGACTCCTTCATACTAACGGCAGAACGCCCGAAGCAGAAACAGCCGGGAAGAGAGGGCTGGGTGCAGGAGCCACACTAGTCCCAACAGTGTTGCAGAACGACATCTGCTCTTCTGGGCAGCATTCCCAGATGGCAAAAATCTCCGCTCTCTTTCCTGGCATGTGTGTCTTCTCTTTCAAGAAATGGTCCAGAGAAATGTGAATCCTCAGACTGTGATAAGAATCTGCAGAAGTCCTGCAAGTGGCAGTAGGAAACAAGACAAGCAAAGGTATGGGATGTTCTGCTCACTGTTTTCCTACCCATTTATTGGCTCTTTTTCTGCTTCAGAATGATTCATCTGCAGGCTTTGTGCAGGTAGGGTGGGTGATGGGTTTGACAGGCTGTTGCTGTGGCAAGCATGGTGCAACGGGGGTGTGCACCAAAGAGAAGAAACGCCGGCAACACGGAGATTGCCAGGCCAGTGTCTCACTTTCTGTCGATAAGAAGTTACACAGCTGGGGGTCTTCAGATGAGTCTGAGGGAGATAGACAAATTCTTCTCTAATGGAGTTTCAAGGGGGGGTGTTTATGTTCTTCTTTCAACTTGCAAAGATGTCATTCCAGAATGCACAGCTACCAGAGGAACAAGGACAGCTTTGTAGAAGAGCTTTGCAGGGGACACAGCTCCATCCATCCATCCATCCATCCATCCATCCATCCATCCATCCACCCACACCATGGCATTGTACACCCAACTAGCCGGTGCACAGAGATGTTGATTTACCCTTTGTGCTTTTGGTTTGACCTAGATGAAGCTGATGATCTGTAGGTCGAGGCTCAGTGCTCCCTACTCACATAAGCTCAGTGCTCCTCATTTCAAATCCAGCCATGCTCTAGAATTTCAAACCAAAGCCTGTGCGTTAGGGGGACCATCAGCTCATTTACACAGCACTATCTCTCCTTTAAAATCCAGTCATGCTCCAGAAGTTCAGACCAAAGCCTGTGCATTAGGGGTCTGTCAGCTCATTTTTTATTACCAAAATAAGATCTAAGTCTTGTGTGTTTTTAAAACATCAGGCAGCATGGTTATAAATAAAGCTCCTTTGGTGGCTCGGTACAGTAACACCAAGAGAAAGTTATTGGGGATAATCACCTTGGATTCATCAAGGGGAGATCATGATTGACTAGTTTGGTAGCTTTTCATGGTGTCATATCTGGCTGGGCAGCAGGTGAGAGGAGAGCAGTGGGTGTTGTCTGCCTTGACTTCAGCAAGACCTTTGACACCACCTCCCGTAAAATCCACACTGGAAAAATCATGCAGTGCGAGTTGGATGAGTGGACAGCAAGGTGGGTTAGCAGCTGGTTGTGTGACAGAGCTCAGAGAGTCTTTATCAGTGGTGCAGAGTTGAGTTGGACACCTGTGGCCAGCAGTGCTCCTGAGGGGTCAATAGTGGGTCCAGTCTTGTTCAACACAGTAATCGACAACCTGAACAAGAGGACATAGTGTGTCCTCAGCAAGTTTGCTGATGACACAAAGATGAGAGCAGTGGCTGATTCACCAGAGGGCTCTGCTATGATCCAGCATGAACTGGGCAGGCTGGAGAGTTGGGCAAAGAGAAAACAAATGAGCTTCAAGAGGAGCAAGTGCAGAGTCAAACATCTGGGGCAGAACAATGTCCTCCACCTGTAAGGATAGGGATGGACCTGTTGGAGGGTAGCCCTGAAGAAAAAGGTCTTGGAGTCCTGGTGGACGGTGAGCTGACCATGAGCTGACAGTGTGCCCTTGTTGCCAAGAAGGCCAGTGAGATTCTGGGCTGCATTAAGACGTGTGTTGCCAGTAGGTCTATAAAGGTTGTCCTCCCCCTCTGACTCTGCCCCGATGAAGCCACATCTGGAGTACTGTGTCCAGTTCTGGGCTCCCCAGTTCAACGGAGACAGGGAACTAGTGGAGAGAGTCCAGCAGAGGGCAATGAAGATGTCTAGAGCCCTGGAGCATCTCTCTTACAAGGAAAAGTGGGGAGAGCTGGGACTGTGTAGCCTTGAGGAGACTGAAAAGAGACTTTTCCATGCCTATAAAGACCTGAAGGGTGGCTGTAGGGAGGATGGTGCCAGATTGTTTCCAGTTGTGCCCAGTAACAGGACAAGGGGCAATGGGCACAAGCTGGAACACAGCCAGTTTCATTTAGAAATAGGGAGAATCTTCCTTACAATGAGAGTCCCAAAACCCTGGCACAGGCTGCAAGAAAGGCTGTGGGTTCTCCTTCTCTGGAGACACTCAAACCCTGTCTGGATGCAGCCCTGCGTAACACACTTTAGGCTTTTTTGCAGTTATCCTCGTGGTATTCAGTCCCCTGAGCTGGAAGATAGGGTTGGAGACCACCATGATCCCCTCATAATCCAGGAAAGAGTAGTGTAAGGTCTACTAAGCCAACTAGACACCTGTAAGTCTATGGGGCTGGATGAGATCCACCCAAGAGTGCTGAGGGAGCTGGTGATGGAACTTGCCAAGCCTTTCTCCATCAATTGTCAGCAGTCTCGGTTAACGGGGGAGGTCTTGGATGACTGGAAACCTGCCGATGTGACACCCATCTACAAGAAGGGCAGAAGGGAGGAGGGAAGATTACGGAACAGTTCATCTTGGCAAGTGCAGGACAACAGGGGATCAGGCCCAGCCAACATGAGTTCTTGAAGGGCAAATCGTGTTTAACCAACCTGATCTCCTTCTGTGATCAGGTACCAGCCTAGTGGATGAGGGAAAAGGGGTAGATGTTGTCTACCTGAATTTCAGTCAGGCATTTGACACCGTTTCTCACAGCATTCTGCAGGTGACGCTGACAGCTCATGGCTTAGACAGGTGGACTCTTCGTTGAGTTAAAAACTGGCTGGATGGCCAAGCCTGGAGGGTTGTGGTGAATGGGGTTAAATCCAGCTGCTGACTAGTCACGAGTGGTGTCCCTCAGACTTGTTTAACATCTTTATCAATGACCTGGATGAGGGGATCAGATGCACCCTCAGTAAATTTGTAGATGACATGAAATTAAGTGGGAGTGTCGATCTGCTTGAGGGTAAGGAGGCGCTGGAAAGTGATTTGGACAGGCTGGAGCGATGGGCTGAGGCCAGTGGGATGAGGTTTAGCAAAGCCAAGTGCCGGGTCACGCACTTTGGTCACAAGAAGCCCCCCAGCAGCGCAACAGACTGGGGGAAGAGTGGCTGGAGAGCTGCCTGGCAGAAAAGGACCTGGGAGTGTTGGGTGACAGCTGGCTGAACATGAGCTTGCAGGGTGCCCAGGTGGCCAAGAAGGCCAACGGCATCCTGGCCTGTATCAGGAACAGCGTAGGCAGCAGGAGTAGGGAGGTGATCGTGCTCCTGTACTCTGCACTCACGAGACCACACCTTGAGTAGTGGGTCCAGTTTTGGGCACCACAGTATCACAAGGACATTGAGGTGCTGGAGTGGGGCCAGAGAAGGGCAACGAGGCTGGGGAGAGGTCTAGAAAATACACCCTGTGAAGACCAGCTGAGAGAACTGGGGTTATTTAGTCTAGAGAAGAGGAGGCTGAGAGGAGACCTTATTGCTCCCTACAACAACCTAAAAGGAGGTTGCAGTGAGGCTGGTGCTGGTCTCTTCTCCCAAACTACTAATGATAGGGTGAGAGGAAATGGCCTCAAGTTGCATCACAGGAGGTTTAGGTTGGATCTGAAGAGGAAGTTCTTTCCTGAGAGAGTGGTTGGACACTGGAAAAGGCTGCCCAGGGAGGTGGTGGAATCACAATCCCTGCAGGTGTTTAAAAAATGAGTTAGATCTAGCACTTGAGGCCATGGTCTTGGGGTTAGGGTGAGGGCTGGACTTGATAATCCTGTAAGTCCTTTCCAGCCATGATGATTCTATGATTCGGCAGCGGGGTTAGACTCAACGATCTCTTGAGGTCCCTTCCAACTCTTGATGATTCTGTGATTCTCTGTTTCTCTGATTCATGGTACTGATGACCAAGAAAAAGAGGTACAGCTAACAGGGCAAACTGTGTGGCCAGACATCTGAGTTGCATCTCCCCATGACAGCTGGAGTGGCCAAGGTACAGCACAACACACTATCCAGAACCCCACAACCCCCTGACTACTGTCAGCACACAGCACCCCAGCAACAATCCCAGTGCTGTGCCCATGGGCCATATTGGCCAACAAGGGGCTGGAAGCCGGACTAGATACATCCAAATGATAGAGTGGCAAGGACAGACCTAGAGACTTCACTTCTCCAGACACCACAACCCTTTCCCCAATATACCCCCAAAGCTGGAGTGGTTCCATCAGCTGGCACATGGCATGTGCAAACCTGGCACTCCACACCTCTCCTCCAGCTGGCTCCTGCCTGGAGGACAAACAACAGAATGGGAAGTTGTGTGTATTCTCCACATTTCATAGAATCAGAGAATTTGGAAGAGATGTCCAAGATCATCCTCTGTCAGACACAAACAGAACCTTCTCCAGTTGGCACAGCTACTTCTCTAGCAAGTGCTTTTCAAGGTATCTATTCCTTCTGGTGACCAAAGAATCACTCCTGCTGGTCATGGGGCTACGTCAGGAATATTCAGGACAGAAGCTGCACTACAGAGTCTATCACATGCATTAAATAAATTATATTTCAATAAGTAGTCTACTTTTAACATTTATCTCATTTACCTCCCCTGATCTACCTGGAATGACTTCTCCACCTGGGCAGGTGTCACTGAGGCTGCAGAGTGGTCTGAGGCTACACAAATGAAGGCTGTGCCCATAGAGGTTGCACTGGCAACTCTTCTGAGTCTTGGTGACATTCCAAGAGCAGAGCAGCACTAGAGGACTGTTGAAGCCAGACACGCCACTTTCTGCCCTCGCAGTGTGCCAGAACCCGCTCTACGCGCTGGGCAGATGCCAGGCCCTTGTTAGCTAGCAACGGTGTTATTTGGTTGCTATCACTGGTTCATCTGTAGAAGTCAATACCTCTGAGTTTCCCTGGCTTCCACAACAAAACCCCAACAGATGTAGGAAAAGATCCCCTGGCTACCAAGTTCATGCTCCTCACTCTACCCACTGCAGGGAGCGGCCGCCTATGATGAGCAACAGCTTCCAAAATCCTCAAGAATTCAGAGTCATTGGAAGACTTTGTTCATTTTTATCTCAGTTGATAGTATTTAGATGAAGAAGAGTCCTGCAAATGGCCTTCCCAGCTGCTACGCGATGAAGCTTTCGCGTTACTTCTGAGTCTTAACGAAGCCTTTGCATGACATCTGAGTCTCTTAACTGTGGTTCAGGTCAGGAAACCGCCTAGATGCCAACAGGAGCAAAGAGAAGTAGAAGAGGAGCTTGTTCTGGGAAGCTTGATCTGGGAAGGTGAAGAAAACCCAGTGAGCAGGACACATGATGAAGTTACTCAGACTCTACCGAAATAGCAGCAGCTGGAGGAGGTCCTGATGAGGAGAATGTGTTCTTGATAGAGCTGTCACAAAGTTTAGCTCAGGTTAGTAGCCTACGGGTTCATGCAGTGAAAGTCATCACGTAATCATGTCTCAAATATACTGAAGACGTGTGGAGAGAGCATCCTGTTAGTATTGGGATTGGAGCTGCTCGGTGAAAAAAAGAAGTGGAAAAAGTGAGACTTTTTAAAGACATTACGACAGATGCCAAAGGAATTCTGCCAAGGCAGAGGTTGTGTAATTGATAACATGAGGATCAAAGAGGAAGAAGGACGTGTGAAAGACTCTTGGAAGAGCCTGTGTGAGGTGAGAGGAAAATGGGAGGTCAGGTGGCCTTCGGGAAGAAGAGGGGATCACAGCGTGAGGTGGATGCTGTACAGCTGTAAGAAATCATGCACCGACAGGAATATTCCAAAGGAAAACAAACTGGAAGATGCAAGGAGCTATCTGCAAGATGCCGTCAGAAAGCGTCTGCAAGAAGCAAGAGTGTAAGTGTGCGCGAAGCGTTAAGCAAGGCAGAGACCGACTGCCTTCTTCAATGACTTATAATGTCTCCTTTGGGCTTAGTAAAGGGAAAACCACAGCGAAAAAAGAGAAAATTAAGGAGACCAGAGCTGAAAATACAGCCTAAGAGAAATTATTTGGAGAACACACAGTGAAATAGAAGCTTCTCCTTGGGAATGAATAAAGACAGTTTCCTCCAGTGGTGGGGGTGTCACGTGCAGACAGTTCCTAAGCATCCATGGGTTGAGCACTGGTGCGCTGATTAATTGCTCCTCTGACATTGCAGTAAAGCATCTGGAAGGAAGATCTCAGCTTATTAAGAACACATGGATGAGAACAAGGTCTGCCTTTCCTATTGCTCGTATTTGTATGCTAGATGTAAAAGTCATCTTGGAAAGACAGCTCTGGGAAATAGCAGACAACAGGTTTCATCAAAAGAAACAGGACTGCAAAAGAAGAGGAATCACAGAGTCACTCAGCTGGAAAAGACCCCTGGAATCATCAGGTCCAACCATCTGCCCTACCTTACAAGGTCACCCCTAAACCAGATCCCTCAACACCTCATCCAAACGATCTTTAAACACACCCAGGGATGGCGACTCAACCACCTCCCCAGGAAGCCCATTCCAGTGGGAACAAGCAGAAAAAGTCGTTGCCTGAGCTGTAAAAGTCTGATTCGTATCGATCCAGCTCATGCAGCCTCTAACTGCCCCTGCCCTCCCCAAGCCCTCCGCTACACACTGACTGGGGATTGCTGTTCCCTTGGTGCAGAAACAGCCTCGTTAAATAATGCGATTGCTGAGCAAGTCAAGCCAAGAGCAACATCTGTGTTTCCTTCACCTGGCACCCCCGCGGTGGTTGTGCCAGGTTATGGGGCTTGAGTTGGTTTTTCAGGGGTTCCAATGCTTTGGAAAACCACATGCCATTCGGCATATCCAATCCAGCGTTCAGCTTCTACAGTTTAGTCATCTTGTACGGCATTTTTGTCAACAGCGCTAAAGAGGTTCCTGAAAACGCTGAGGAGTCAAGTTTGGCACCATCAAACGTTAGAGAAAGACCTCCAAAAAGTCTGAAAACCTGCTGAGGTGTTATCTCATAGAAAGCCTACAACAGGTGCACAAATATGGAATCAACAGCTTTGAAACCAGGGACGCGGCTGGAAATGACTGTGAGTCGGCTCCTTCCCATCCTCACAAGCCAGCAGCTCAAAGGCAGCAAAAGAAAGGTCCTTGTGGGGTGAAGGATGCCCACACACGATACCCACTGGGTGCCACAGCCAAATAGCAACTCTGTAAACTGATAAAGACCTCCACATAGTCCCACTTATGTCTAAAATAAACAGCTTAAACCAGACTCTCTGTTATTACTTGTACAAATAGTGCCCAGGCTCATCCTCACGCAAAGCACGGGGTGCAGAAGTCTGATGGCTGACACATCCTAGAAAAACAGCCCTCCAAAAGCACATCAGTTTTCCAGTGCAGCGCTATTAGATGTTACATTTTAATTAATTAATTAAAGTACTTCGCTATTAATTTACTTTAAATAGTATATTCAGGAGAAAGGCAACTTAAGGGACTTTTGCTTTTACTTCCTGACTACAAAGAAAGCCTCCTCTGCTTACCTCTGGCTGACAAGTTCAAGTCACAAAGTTTAAGTCACAGGCTCCTGCAAAAGAGGTGGGACACAGGAGTGGGCTACCTGCGGGAACTCGGGGGCTCGCTGCAGTTAGCTGCCTGTCTGACATTTTCTAAAGGCACTGACTGTGGCTAAATGTAGAGGCTTTAGGAAAGCTGACAAAATCCTACCCACACCCCTACCCTTGGCTCTTCCTACTCATGGCATGTGCAACTGAGCCACTTGTGACACCTTTACAAGAGCTCATACAGCAAGACTGATTTAAAACAAACAAGTACTTTTTGCATCCACGCCACATCCTGCTGTGGCGGGGGGGTTGGACTAGGTGATCTTTTGAGGTCCCTTCCAATCCCTAATGAGTCTATGATTCTATGGATCTAGGGGATTCTGCTGTGGCAGGGGGACTGGACTAGATGATCTTTCGAGGTCCCTTCCAACCCCTAATGAGTCTATGATTCTATGGATCTAGGGGATCCTGCTGTGGCACCAGGAAACAAAGCAAAGTTCATTGGCAATAATTACAAGGACTTCAACGTGCAGGAGCTTCCTGCCATTTACTGGAAAGACAGACAACAATCCTTCCCTCATGCACCACAACATATTTTCACTTTTCTTGCTTCCACATTCCCCACCCAGTCTCCCTTTGGCACATCAGCACCATCATACCCTGTTGGTCAATGTAAGGTCTTTGCCCTGTCCCATCCGCCCCTCCCCACAGGTGCACCCTCTCACTTACCGCACCCCAACAGGCACACAAGATTTAGCAGTGACCTTGGTCTTCCCAGGAGCAAGTGGAAGAAGAGCCTTTATGCATCCCAGTCCTTGGGAACAGCTGTAAACTCTGAGGGTTATCACTTGTAGAAGCAGACACTGACTGCACAAACCTGCTGTTGACTGCAGAAAGCGCAGTCAGTGAGAAGAGACTGAGCTGTAAAGTACAATCTCAGAACAGACTTGGTTCTACCTCAGACCAGGACAGTACACAGGGTACCTCTCTATCCCAGCCTAGAGATAAAGCGGAGGTTAAAGCTCAGCATTTCTGCTGGCAAAAGGACACCTCCTACAAAATAGTCTACCCCACAAAATCCTTTGAGGGACTGGCACTGGCTTGCTGCGTTGCCAGATGCTCTGGAGTTACTACTACAATTAAACAAGCATTAAAAGAAGGTGTACCAAAGTGTGATTTATTCAGAGTCTTCAAAGGACATCTCCTGTTCTTTACAGGATCCTGCATGAGAACTCACTGCTGTACTCCAAAATATACGCAGGATAAATCTGGTGCTTCTCAAAGATGACAAAGATGGACGGATCTGTCGGGTCATCCACACAGCTGTCGTAAAGTCTGTTTGAATTGCCAGGTCTGGCTGGAGGGCGAAGGTATTCGGAGTTTCCCTGAACAAAGTCTCCAACGAGAACACGAGCTACGAACATGCTGTAGCGACCTCTGTGAGAGGAACAGTACTCGTGAGAATAGCTGGCATCTCTGGCAAAGTAGCTTCCTAGGGACCAGAAAACGCCACGGGTAAGAGAAGGTACCAACAAGGAACAAATATGTGGCATCAGTGCTTTGGCAGCCAGTGATTCAATAACCGCGGGCGGCTCTGTGGGCATCCTTCCCACGTGCTTCCACATGGGCTTATTTTAAAGCACTGAGAGACTCTGGTCATGTTTCACCATCAGCTTCACAGTCCCACCTGTCCAAGAGCCTTGTGGAACAGTAGGTACCTGAAGCCAAGAGGGTACTTTTAGCCCGTTCCCCAAACGGGACTGCTATGCATGCTGCCTGCAGTGATGCAGGTGCAGGTGAGTGAGGATGCAGGTGCAGGTGAGTGAGGATGAGTGCCTGAATGGCAGGAGGGTGCAAGATGGAGACATTCAGTCACCTCACGCCCACCCACAAGCTTGGCTGAGGTCTACAGCCCACACCGCTACAGCCTATGAACCCACGCATCTGCACTTGTACCTTTCCCATACATTGTCCCGTGAGTCCCACAGATCCTCCAGTCAAAGTTTTGCTCACAGATTGCCGATTCGTGGGATGGACTCGTCCCGTGGAACAGGAGGCGCTCATCCACCCGTTTTGATTTACTCTGTTTCTTCATCTGGTCCTTTTGCCTAGGGACACAAAAATCAAACACAGTAACACTAATAACACATTACCCTGGTTCAAACAAGGACAACCTCCCAACCCAACTCCTCCTACTTGTGGGTCATGGGGGAACAGTGACACAAACCACTGCCACGGAGGAACAGCGACACAAACCACTCTCAGTGGGGCTACTGTCTGCTCTGCACTGCTGTTGGTACCCTGCTGCACAGCTGTCTCCTTCCAGCAAAACACAAAAGTTCCCAGCATTGCTATGGACTCTGTCACCCATAACTTCATACCACATGAAAGGGCAAAAAGGCAAACATGTCTTGGAACTTCTTCACAGTGAGGGTGAACAAGCTTGGAGAAAAGGAGACTGGGAGGAGACCTCATTAATGTTTATAAATATGTGAAGGGTGGGTGTCAGGAGGATGGAGCCAGGCTCTGCTCAGTGGCATCTAA
>JAOXOE010031182.1:0-12209 GCA_028565055.1 Phoeniculus purpureus
GTTTTGAGGGAGTCAGTCAGTTGGTTAGTTTAGTTATTTGATTTAATTAGTTAAGAAAGCTAGCTAGCTAGCTAGCTAACTGTTTGTTGTCCAGGAGGGAGGGAGTGATTTTTCCTGAAGAGAGTGCATCAGTTTTCATGGACTCCCAGTGTTTAGCATCTGACACATGATGGGCTTAGGAACTTCCAGTGGCCAAATCAGTAAGTTGAAAACACCGATGTGTTGATGTTACCAATTGACTGAAGGTAGAGCATTCATGAAGAAAACGTCAGTGGCTGCTGTATGATTATATATTTATAAAATTTGCTGAGGAAATCGAGAGAAACCACCAATACATGGTGGCTGTCTTCCCTCACCCGCCCCCTCTTGTCAGACTGTTGTTATAGAGGTCCCTCACACTCAAACTTAATACCCAAACGAGTTAGTGGTGTTTGCAGAGTAACAGATGTCTGCAGTGGAGGTGCCTGCCTATCTGTTGCTCTTGCATTTGTAAGCCAAAAGTGACAAAACTGTGCAATTTAGTACCCGGGAGCGAGTGAAAGGCTAGAAACTCGTTCCTAAAGTGTGGCTTCTGGCTCACCACGAACGAAGAGGAATCCTCAGGAATCGTGTGAAGTCAAACAGCTTTCAAAGGTGCTGCGTTCAGTATGATTCGGCACTGAGTAGGGCTCTTGCTTTGCTAAGGAGGAGGTACTGTAGAAGGATGAAAAGCTGTTTATTTTTGAAGGCAAAAAACCAAAATAACTGTCTTTTTGAAAATTAAATTTATAACGAATGGAAGATTTGGTTGGTTAAAGACAAAAAACAATCCTCTAAAAATGCAAATAATCACTTTCTCACTGCTCCTGGGATGCTGGTGTGTGATGTGCTTCTGCTGCTCCTGCTACAGGGATTTTCTGGCTGTTGCTGTTCATGGGAACAGTGATGCTGTCTTGTGTTTAAACTGAATCATCCCTGGGTGCCTTCAGATGTCTTTGGAGCCCCGCTCACTGGCGAGCATGTGTTGAAGTGTTGTAAAACAGTGGGTGATGTAGAGCTGAGGGAGTTGTTTGTTTTCTTTCATGTTTTGATGTCACTGAGCAGAGACCCATTTATGTCAACCTCCTGCTTCAAAATCAGTTTTAAGCAGGCAAAGTTTAAAACTAAACACAAGTATTTATTAACGTATAAAAAGGATTTACAGATAGTTATGGAACAGTCACAGAGGAAGAGGTAGCTGATACAAATCCAAGATTAAATTTGTATTTTCTTCTCTGCCATTGTATTTAAGGGACCTGCTCTGGTCATTTTTCATCCTCACCCTATAGGAATTGTCCTTTGCATCATTTATTCAGAGGGGTCCTTTTTCTTGGAGAAAAAGGAAGGCTTCTCTAACAAACCAATAAACCTCGGTCCCTAAATCCTCCCCAGAGGATTTACTCCATCTTCTTTTTGTTCTCCCCTAATTCTGGTTTAAGTTACTAAAGCTCAGGATCTACTCTTCCTTCAACACATTGTAATGAATGCCCAGGTTCCTAGTTATAGAAGAGCTGCGGTTCTCAAAATGAAGTGTCTTGACCATAGTTGTGTTGCTGCCAGTTGAAGTTTGCTTCTTAAAGAGCTGGCTGGACTCTTCTCACGGTATCACTGAGAGATGTTCACAGGTTACTTGAGCTGGAGGATGCCAGTGGTTAGGTTGTTTAAACCCTCCAGCAGACTTTGTGCCTAGGGTATTTTATTTCTCTTGCAGCTAAAGCAGATTTATACTCTTGCAATAGCCAAGTGCAACTGTGAGCTTGGTTTCAAACAGTTACGGACTATTTGAAATAGTTGAAGACCAATAGAATGCAATTTTGTACGAGGCAAAGTATTGTTGGGTGCACTGAACAGTTGTATTTGTTATGATAAAGTCTATGTAAAGGGTGTATTGCTTTGTGCAATGAGAGTCTGATCAGTATCAATGTAGTTTATTTTTACAGTCCCCAAACATAAAAGGACTGTTTGTTACTGCTTTTAATAAGCATAAAAATATCCTCTGTTTTACCGGTGGTGGTAAGGATTGGAGAGGTGAATAAGTATTCTCTTATAAGCTTTATTTTTCTGTGGAGGTGCAAGTATCAAACATTTTTGAGAGGGTTTATTTTCCCCCCTATTTAATACAGTAGTAGTAAAACCAAAGACTGTAGTCAGCTGCTAAACTTGTGCTGTGAAAATTATACGTTGCTGTTTCTTAGAAGCACGAGTTCATTTTCAACTTGTAAACAGAGTTAAGTCTGTAAAAATGACTATGGAAGAAAAAGGACTGTGGTAAAAAGGAGGTAAGTCAAGATGGCATAATCCTGAAACCCATTGCTCATCTACTGCCTGAGCCTGCAGCCTCCTAAATTCCTGCAGCATCCCTCCTCCTTTTAAAGTCTCTCTGGGCATCACATCTGCTTGAGTTGTAATCCCCCCCAAGATGTGTTTCTGTCTAAGCCTCTTAAGGGTCGCTGGGTCTGGAAGGGGCTTCTGGAGCACACCTGTGGCGTGGCATGCCCATGAGATCAAACCAAATCCCAGTGTGTGATGGCAGCTTTCACTTTCTGCTGTAGAGGGACTGGGTTGAGTAGTAGGTTTCTTTTCCTATAATACTCCAGTGCTCGTGCAGGTGCTGGAGTGGGTCCATAATGCTTTCGTCTGCCTGGAGGGTATCACTGCTGGCTTAGGAGCTTTTCTGGGGATTTCCTTTTATGCTTGCAATTGAAGCTGTGCTTAACTCAACCCTTCCACTAGACAGAGCTCAGAAGCACTTAGTCAGGACCTGGGATTACTCTTGAGGAGACAGACTCAGTGTCTGAGGTGCTGTAAGAGCGTGGTTGTAGGGGATCAAACCAAATTGCTCTGTAGGAACTGAATGGTAAGACGTATTCAAATAGGTTGCCAGTAGAGCACTTGGTATGATGGTTGATTTCTCACAGCATACTTGATACGCTCATTAAAAATAAGAGATCCTTCTGGACAGGTCAGCTCTGCACTCTGATTGGTCCCACTTCTTTACATGAGCTATAAACAGAAGTCAAATATTTTATAACAGAATATGTTCCTGTGGCTGGATTCAAGAAAGCTGTTTTTCTGTTCCCAGAGATTTGTTAACTCATTCACAAATAAAGCTGCTGGAGATGTAGCTACAAATTTATTTCAAAATAACAGACCATAAGACCATATTACTTAAGTGATGAATGTATATCTGTTATAAGCCTGCTCAAGATTACACTTGAGTAAGCCTGGAATTAACACAAGAACACGAGAAGGGTTGAATTAGTAAACTGCTCCACCTGAACTTTCTAAAAAAAGCCCAAAGGAACTGGGAGACACAGTCAGTTCTCCAGCATTACTGCTGCTAGGACAGAAGCCGATGTAATGCCAGCTACTGGTTGTGCACTAAATAACAGGTGAGGTGGTTTTGTGAGACATTTTAGTACATGTGTAAGTAATCCATCAAAGAAAACAACTCACATTTCAAGTGCTGGCAGAAGACGAGGAGACTATCCTGGTGGCTCTGATGGACTCAATCCAAGCAATGCTGACCTACATTGCTAAACCCCGACGTACAACAACTCCTTTTCTTTACTCTAACATTGTAAAGCAGGTAATGGCAGCAGTTCTGCATGCAAACTCGTCTTTCGAGTAGAAATACGTTCTGTGGATACTAGCCTGTATGTTTGCAGAGTGCTGCAAAGAATGCAATCAAAATGCTAATACAGTTCCTCCCTAGCACTAGAATAAACATCTTGGAAAGCATAAAACCACGGAAAGGGTAGAGATATGAAACACGTGTATTCCTGCTTGCTAGTCAATAAGTTTTAGCAGAGGTGTGGGTGGGAAGATGGGGAAAATGATTAGACTTAGGGAAGGTGGAAGAAAGACGATAACAGACGTATTTATTTATTTATTTTTCGTTTTTCTCTAAAATTGCAGACAGACGATAGCCAGTGGCTTTAACAAGAGAGTGTTTTGCAAGTGACATTTTGTGTGCTCTAAAAATGTGTAAACAACTGGTACTTTTGTGTCAACAGACTGCTGGGATACGTGGTAGTTCTTTCCCTGGCACAGAGCTCTGAAAATTTGTTTTGTTGGAGTCTTTGTCTCACGACAGGTTTTCCAGCCACAGGGTTTTTTTTGCACTGGAGACCAGGAATGTGCTTAGAGAAGAGGCACAGCTGTTCCCGTGCCCTTGTTCCCTGTTGATGCTCACACACATGTGCACAGGCACAGAGACAGGTGCTGCACAGATAAAGCACGAAGTCTGATATCAGCAGTCTGATATCTCAAATCCATCTCTAACACAAGCCTTTTGCTTCATCAGCTAGGTCTGAAACTACCTCACTGAGTGCATTATCTCCAGTAAGAGAGGTGGGAACTGGAATCACAGAAACATAGGATGGCTCAGGTAGGAAGGGACCTTAGAGATCCATCTACTCCAACACTCTGCCATGGGCAGGGACACCTCTTAGCTCAACTTGGTTGCTCAAGGCTTCATCCAGCCTGGCCTTGAACACCTCCAGGGAGCAGACATCAATAACCTCTCTGGGCAATTGATTCTAGAGTCTCTCCACCCTTGTACTCAAGAACTTCTTCCTAAGATCTAGTCTAAACCTACTCTCTTTCAGTCTCAAACCACTTCCGCTTGTCTTATTGCTAGATCCACTTTTGAAAAGTCATCCTTCAGCCTTCCTAAAAGTCCTCTTCAGGTGCTGGAAGGCAACTATAAGGTTTTCCCAGAGCTGTGTTCTCTGGACTGAATGACCACAGCTCCCTCAGCCTGTCCTCATAGTAAAGGTGCTCCAGCCCTTGAATCATCTTTGTAGCCTCCTCTGGACTGGCTCAAACAGTTCTACATCCTTCTTATGTTGGGGACACCACAAATGGACACAGTATTTGAGGTGGGGTCTCACAAGAGCAGAGTAAAGGGGAAAATCACCTCTCTATCTGTGCTGGCCACCCTTCTCTTGATGCATACTAGGATACAGTTGGCATATGTTCACTTGCTCCTTTGTCTCTTTGTCAAATGTTTTACTACGTCGTGGGGTCCCAGCGTATCTGGCCAGTGTCAGTCATTCCTGCTTTCTCCAGAATCTTTGTATTTCTAAAGCATTGTGCTGTGTAGGAGAGCACGTGAGTGCATCTGAGTACAACAACCACTGCCTCTTTTTCTACTAAATACCTGCAAAATCAGTACAGGGCTTGAGACTCTTTGGATCAGGGTCATGGGCCTTGGAATCAAAACCCATCTTAAAGGATAAGTTGGAGAACATGTAGGCTTGAACCAACCACACTAATGATTAATAGAGTCCTTGGTGTGGTCCTGGCTGATACCAGTCGGTGCTCTCCTAGATGGGTCACCTGGGATCATTTGATGGGCATTAGGACTAAAGTGCTGTTCCCAATGAGTAAAGTATAGAGGGTGTTTGTCCTGAGGAAAAGAGAGAAGTTACTTCTGAATATAATTCAGCTTGAGACAGTTGGACTTGAGGTGAAGGAGAAGCTTTGTTGAGTTTACCAGGGTAGGTGTAATGGGGATGATAGAAAGGGCCAAAGCGGAGAGGAATAGAAAGATATACAGAGAGATTCAGCAGGGAAGTGAGGTAAAACATAAATGAATGAACCCTTAAAAGTACTAGAACTAGAAAACTCACTTAGTACTTCTAGTAAAACTCTTTAAAATGCATGGACAGTCCTTTATAGGATAATACTTTGCTGTAACACATGACAATCCAGATGGCTTGGCTTTACTTCTGCAAACTGCAGAGCCTTTTACCTCTGCCACTAACCTTTGTATCTGCAAGGAGAGAAGCAAAGCAACAAGCGTGCCTTTGTATGTAATGTAACGTAGAACAGGAATCACAAAGCAACAGTGTTCAATGAAGATCTCAAAGATTCTTAACATAAGGTTTTTGGGTCCGTATTTCCTAAATCTGTCTCAATACGAAGCAATGTTATCAAACAAATCCTGGTCTCCTGTTTTATTGCAATAGTAGCTCCATAAAAATGAGAGACAACATTAAAAATAGGTTTAGGAATGCTTCTCAGTGTCTTAGTCACAATGCACGCACATCTGTATGTTATATATTTTCATGGAAGAGCACTTTGCATGGGAGGCAGAACGCTATCAAATCCCAACTACTTTTCCACTCCACTTTGTATTCCTATGCTGTTTGGCACCCACTCCCACGCCAGCTTGCCAAAAGAGTAGGCAGACAATTAGGAGCATTAGCACAATTATTCATTTTACAAACCATGCAAAATAAAGCTCTCAGTGGCGTGATGGATACTCTCTTTTTTTGTTGTTGTTTTCTCAGAGCTTTTTAAAACTTATTTTTAAAACAGTGCCCCTAGTAGTAACTCCATAGGTATGGTGCCGCAGTCCACGAGCATTGAGAAAAGGGAAGTGTATCTTGTGCTTCAGACAATAAACCATCTATTCTGTCCTGAAGAGGTTGTGGCAGTCATTCATCACCTCAACATCCAAGAACTTTCAAAGTGTGTCTAGCATCTGTCACTGTTTGCTCTCTTATGGTTTTTTTCCCCAGAGAGAAATGTCTGTAGTGAAGTGTCTTGGTTTAGACTTGAGAACTGTTCTCTGGCTCCTTGATATCTTTGTTAGGGAAAACATAGTCGAAGAGGAGTCTTTCTTGGAGAAAGGTCCTCTTGTTTGTTGAGGAAGTTTATTTCACACATTTGGCCTGCAGTCTTCCCAGAATTACATATCTAGCAAAGAATAAACGTTCGCCATGTTGTGGAGAAAATCACGGTGCTGCAGTATGTGACCTGTTTATCATACTTGTTCGCTCTTCTCAGTGTCATCTAGTGATAGGACAAGGGGAAATCGGTGTCAGCTGGAACATAGGAGGTTCCACATAAATATGAGAAGGAACTTGTTCATGGTGAGGGTGGCACTGTAACAGGCTGCCCAGGTTAGTTGTGGAGTCTCCTTCTCTGGAGATGTTAAAAACCCACCTGGATATGTTCCTGTGCGACTTGGTCTAGGTGATGCTGTTGTGCAGGGGGGTTGGACTAGATGATCTCTTCCAATCCCTAATGTTCTGAGATTCTGGTGCTGTGGATAACCATTTACCAAAGCATATGTCCTGTGTATATACTGATGGTAGAACACAAGACAGTGAATCTTGCTTCAGCTTCTGCCTCCATCCAGCATAGGTTTGAAGGACTAGTGTTGATATATTATTTGATGAATAACTATCCTTTAATGTGTAGTATTCGCTGGAACCTAACTGGTGCCACCTTGACTGAGTGTGCTGGAGATACTGACTGCAGACTCAACTACAGTACCAAGCACCTTCTCAACTTTTTCTTTAACTTAACTACATTCCCCTCACAGATTTGTTTTTCTTGTGTTTATTATCCTAGCTACAGTCACTTTCATTATTGCCTTCCAATCATCTTTTTTGGAGCCCTTGCCTTGTCTTCACGCTCTCTTCCTGATTTAGTATAAAGAGATTAGGAAGATGTTATGTACTGGGCTACGTAAAGGCTAGAGAACTCACTTCAATGTTTTTAGGCAGTGGGAGATGTTTTCTTCAGTATGTCCTTCTTCCACAAGTTAAGAGCTCCCTGAACCACTCGTCAGCCATGGTGAAGGATCACCCTGCTTACCTGAGTACAAAGTGCAAAGCAATAGCAAGCTGTTCTCATGTCTTGGTTTAAAAAAATCACCAAGGAAACAAAGTGCCAGGTTGTTTGTCAGCCATAAAATCAACTCTAACACAAGTAGGTTAAGGTAAATGTAAAATATTGCAAACTTTACAGAAGAAGGTATAGAGAAGCGAAAAGGACCAGTACATCAGTCTGTATGGAGGTTGGTTGTCTGTAGCCAGGAGGTAAATCTACCTTCAGCCTGAGCAGTGGAAGTCACCAGGTCACAACTGCATAGAACAAACCACTCCTTAGCCTTAAGAAATTATTTGGATTCTTTTTCATTCCCTTTCTCCTTCCCCATCTTTCCTCTCCTCATCATCCCTATTCTCATGACCTGCACGCAGGCTGCCCAGCAAAGCTGCGGGCTCTCCATCCTTGAAAATCTTCAGGACAAGATGAGACTGGGCACAGCCTTGAGCACCCTGCTCTGACCAAGCCTGCCATGGTTTGGGTGAGACATCCTGTGGCTCCTTCTCAGACAGAATAAATCTGGGGTGTGAGTCGCTGCGTGAGACAGCATACAGTGGTGAGACCATCAGTTCAGGGCCACAACAGGTTGAACATCTACGCTCTTTGAGGGCCATCATGATATCAAGCAGCTTTTCCTTCCTCCCACATGGTTCAGATGTAATTTATAAAATATAAGAAATGGGATTTTTTCCTTCAATTTTGTTTGCTGTTCTTACTTTGTATTTCATATCTTCAGGGAAGGAGTACTCTGCAGCAATCAAAGACTATTATATTTTATTTAGCTCTTCAGAGTCACCTGTCATGCATTTTGCACATCTATTTAACATATTTTCCTACTTTTGTTTTTCTACTTCTGAATTCTAATGGAGGGAGCAAACGTAGTCAAGAAACTTGGAATTGTGTGGCCGAAGTCTTTGCTCGCACTTAGCAGGCAAAGACACGCAGTCTAGCTTGGGCTGTCGCGCTGCACGCTTAGTGATTAAGTCAAAATTCTTTTAGTTCTTCAGCTTTGGCTTAAAAACCACCTTAAAAGAAACAGAAACTTGGTGATGGCAATTCCATACAGTTTGGTTTTGGACTTTAACTCCTTGGTCATAAAGTAAATGGATAAAATGATGTCTCCATTTCTTTATGAATGTGATGGAAGGGAAGATACATGAGGAATACCTCTGTAGGTACTTAATTAACGTCTGAGCAGACAGCTAGGTAGCTCAAAGCATTCACTTTTTCTTTTGCTACTCTGAAGTTTTCCAGATGTTGCCCCACTTTGCTAACGGTTATTTTTAAGACTTCTAGGTCTGCCTACCTCACTTTGTTTCCCTTCTCTTGCCCCTTTGTCTTTTTCAGTCCCATCATCCCTGAACTCATGAGGAGTATTTGAAACACTGCAACTTCTTTTGAGAGGATGTTGGATTTGATTTTTAAAAAATGATAATGTTATGATTGAAAGGCTGTACCAAACACACCAGCGCAATGCCCAGCACAAAACATGGCCCTTGAACTCTGTAATGCTTCCAAGACAAACAAATACAAGAAATAATGGCAGTGAGGCAAAGTGTTTAGAAACAAAATCAGAATGATTACTTAAAAAAAACTACAGCAGCTGGTGGAAAGCAGGTTTATCTCCAGTGTTGGGAATCCTCATCCCCCTTTTTCCCATCCCCACTGTAGATGTTTCAGTTAGATCAGGCGGATGTCCATCTCCTGTCTTAGATATCAGGAACCACTTGCGATGTTTTGAGTGGAAGTAATGCCAGGAAAGAAGTCTGACAGACATAGGTTGGTAATGGAAGAAGCAGTGGGGGGTCCTTTCCTTACTGACTGCCAGAACAAGGTGTGCTGTGATTTCTTCCTCCAATCGATAGCTACAGTCAAATGTAAAAGGGGAGAGAAATGTTCTCCTTTCAAGAAAGGCAGCTGCTTCCAAACAGAGTAAATGAGGAGACACCATTGTTGGACAGCCAACACCTGTCCTTTTGTCCCCATATTTTACCTAGTGAGAAAGCAGAGGGCAGAAAGGGGACAAGTTGTTTTTGGCAATCTTTTAACTCCTTCACTAAGAATTCACTGGAACCAAAACCAACAGAAATCACTCGTGCAATACTGTATTTATCCAAACCAATAATTAAATGTCTAAAACTTCAAAAACTTTCTCTGATGCTCTAGCTCTACTTTTCTAGGGTAGGTTAAGAGGCGATTTGTCAGCTGGCAATAAATTAGAAAGACTTTCTCTTTAAATTAGTGCTAAGGTGCTATGACAGCTTTTACCGTTGCAGTAAGTGGCACCTTATCAATTGACGAGTACATCTGCATCCCATCTCAAGATCCTGACCTTAGCTCTATGAAAAAACTGATCACCAAGCATTATGTTCCCACTCAGAGTGCTGTCTTCAGAAATTGTTTTAGGTGACTTGCGTTATCGGAGGCATCTGCTCTCAGATTAAATAATGCCTTAGCCTTTCTATTCATTTGGACTCTGGTGTTACCAGGTGCAAGTAACCTTGGCAAGAATTAAAAAGCCCCAATTCTTTCCTTGTGCAGCTAGAGCTGATTATACACTGCCCACCTCTATTGCAGTGACAAGGCTGGAGCACAGCAAAGCAGAGTTTTAAGATTTTCTCTTCAATTATTAGATCAGAAAATACAGATGGCCAGGAAAAAGAGAAATACCTGAAAGGCTGTCATTTGGCACAAAGCATGTTAGCACATGGCTTATGAGAGATACTAGACATACAGGTCTGGCTTTGTGTTGCTTTCACAGAACCATCAGGGTTCAAGCAGGGAATATACTGCATAGAAACCTGCAAAACGGCAGCCAGAAAATCCAAACCCACATGTTGGCTTCCCAAAGGTGCTGCTGACTAGCAGGTTTTGGAGTTCAAGTGTCCAAAAATCTTTTCTACAGACTGCTAAGTTGCAAAAAGAAGCACAGCAGTGACAGGGATACTGCAAGTTAAGGGAACTGCTTTGGTAATCATCTGGAGCAGCGTGTCAGTGCTCAGGTTTCTCTTATGGCTACCTTGCTGGAGAGCAGGATTCAGGCTGAATGAAAGCAGTGCCCCGAGCAAGTGTCCCATGGATATTTCCTTGCCTGAGATTTAGCAACTCTGACAAGACTGTATTTTGGTTAAGGGTACTGAAAAGAAACCTCAACCTGCCAGCTAATAGCAGTCCTTTGGACTGAACAAAGAGACCATCTCTTGCAGGGACAGAGAGGATGGGAAAGCTGCCATGAAGATAGGGACAAAACCTGAAAGCTATAGAGAAACTTGCCTTCAGGTGATTTTGTGTAATTCTTTTCTTTAAAGTGTTAAAATGAAAGCAACAACTCCTCTTATTCCTCTTCCCCTGTTTCTAGTCTGTCACACTGCCAGAAATTGTTAATGCAAGCAGGCACTCTGGCTTGCTGTAGGTTTAATTAGATGTGTGGGAACGTGGGTTTGGTTGGGATTTTTTTTTTTAATAAATTTGATCAATTAAAAAGCAAAACTCCAATTTAAAAAAAAAAACCAACAAACAACACATTTGTATTAGGATGTTATTCTTCCAGTTTCCTGGGCATCCTCAGGATCAACATGCCTATCTGTAAAGCACTGGTCAGAACCTTTAAGATCTTATCTGGTCTTAACATTTTTGTCCCAAATTCCCAAAGCAGCTAGTTAGGCCAGGGTGTGGTTTATGGGGCTGTTAGCATCTTCTCTTGTAGTTGCTGCTCAATGCCTTTATTTGCTCAAGCCATCCTTTAATGGCCTCATAAAACATGCCTTGGAGTGTCTTTGGAGTGTTAGGATGTCCTTCTACTTGAGAATTTAATCTTTAGAATATAAAGTCTTTCAACAGAGTTTTTATAGCGGAAGAAATATACTAATTAGTTTAAGACATGGTAGAGAGAATTCACTAAACTGAAAGGATTTGTTGCCGTGTCTTTCTTTGCAGCTATTTCTGATGCACATCATTTACAATAGAATTCATCATAGTAAGTGTCAACATCAGCTCATATTCCAAACCAATGTCTTTACCTGTGTGGTTCATCTCTTCAAACATGCTCTCAACTACTTCTATTTTGTTTCACCTGATGTTTCTTACCCCTTCAGCTTAAGAGCTGAATCCAACTGTGCTGTTTTCACTGACATGGGTGTTTCTTCTAGCATTTATTTTGAACTACCAAAGTCATAACCCTAAAAAGGCGGTGGAGGGTAGGACAGACACAAGTTCGGAATATCATAGAATCATCAGGAATCAGGAGGGACCTCGAAAGATCAGCTAGTCCAATCCCCCTGCTGCAGCAGGATCACATAGACCAAGTCACACAGGAACACATCCAGGTGATCTTAAATGTCTCCAGAGAATGAGACTCCACAACTCCCCTGGGTAGCCCCTTCCAGTGCTCTTTCACCCTCACTGGGAAGAAGTTCCTTCTCATATTTATGTGGAACCTACTATGTTCCAGCTTGCACCCATTGCCCTTCATCCTATCACTAATGACATTGAGAAGAGCCTGGCTCCATCCTCCTGACACGCACCCTTCACATATTTATAGACATTAATGAGGTCACCCCTCAGTC
>JAOXOE010031183.1:0-12208 GCA_028565055.1 Phoeniculus purpureus
CAACCACCTCCTTGGGCAACCCATTCCAGGCTCTCACCACTCTCACGCTGAAGAACTTCCTCCTCACATCCAGTCTAAATCTAAGCTTAACAGTCTTGTTCAGGTCTCTGGGCTGCTCCAAAGCAGCTGGTGACATTGGAGACCTTTAAGGTCATTGAGTCCAACCATTAACCCAGCTGTCACAAGGCCATTGCTAAACCCTGTCCCTGGGCTCCACATCTACAGCAGGGTGTTTGGGGGTATTTTTAACCAAAGATCCGTATTTTCTGTTGGTTTTGTGTTTGAAAACAACTCATCTGGCTACTGCAGTGAAGAGGAGTAGGATTCATCCCTCTTGTAGAATGGTCCCCGTAGCCAGAGCTGTGAAAGGGCAGAACCAGGCACTTTGCAAAAATAAATTAGTAAATAAAAGGCTGGTTTTCCAGCAAAACAGACACTGGCCTGGAGAAGTGAGAACTGATGTCATAGAATCACCAAGCCATGTGATGGTTTAGGCTGGAAGAGTCCTTGAAAATCATCTTCGAACTTCTTTACTGTGGGCAGCAACAACTCCCACCAGACCAGGGTGCCCAGAGCCCCATCAGACCTGGCCTTGGACACTTGTAGGGATGGAGCAGCCACAACCTCCCTGGGCAGCCTGTTACAGGGCGTCAGCACCCTTATGGTGAAGAACACCTTCCTGAAGGGAAGAACAACTCCCTGAAGGGAGGTTGTAGTCAAGTGGGGGTCAGGATCTTCTCCCAGGCAACCAGCACCAGGATGGGAGGGCAGGGCCTGAAGCTGCCACAGGAGGGTTAGGTTGGATGTTAGGAAGCCCTTCCTCATCGAAAGGGTGGTCAGACCCTGGACTGGACTGTCAGAGCAGTGGTAGAGTTCCCATCCCTGGAAGTGTGGTAGGACAGCCTGGCTGTGACCCTTAGTGCCCTGGTGTGGACGCTGGGGTGATGTTAGGTCCTGGACTGGGCTGGTTGAGCTCAGAGGGCTTTTCCAGCCTCAATGGTTCAGGGATTCTGTAATATCCCATCTGAGTCTCCCCTCTTTCAGGTTCAGGCCATTGTCCCTTGTCCTATCACTACAGGACCTTGTATAAAGCCTTTCTCCAGCTTTCCTGTAGCCCCCTCCTCTACTGGAAGGCTGCTGCTAGGTCACCCCAGAGTCACAGACATTTAGTTGTTCCTTCTGAAACTAACACCCACCTACCTCCCTTATCTTTTCCTTTGCACTGCCATTCCTGTTGTGTCTCTCCAGACAGAACAAGTCGGGAGCCCTGGGAAAACCCAGAGAGTTGGGTGCTCTGATGACGTTTCTGGAAGTCCTGCTGTCCTCTAGACAACTGAATTCCCAGACCCAGCAGCAAATTTGAGGGCACAGGCAGCAACTGAGGAACAAGGAGTCTTCCTTCCAAGTGAGAAACGCTTAGAGCCCCAAAGGCACGTCAAAAGCACTAATTTGTCACGAGGCTGCTCCAGGCTCTGGTCATCAATCATCCTGACACCGCCGCACTTGAGCCGCTGCTGAAAGGATGCAACTCCCTGACTCCGCAGTGTTTTCTCTGTCTGTGGGCACGCTTAGAAACCTTCCAGAGGGTCAGGGAAACCTCTGCACTGCCTCCTCATCCTTGGTGGGGTGTTTAATTAGTGGGGTTTGTGCAGGGAACGAGGACGACTGGAGACTTTCTTCACCCAGCAGCACTTTTATTGAAAACAGGGCTGTGAGCAGCAGCTTTCTGGGTGATAAAGAAGATAAAGAACCTGCCTGTGTCCACGTTACCCCTTTAAACGTTAAATATTTTCTTGTCATTCCAGTCTTTAGTAACTTATTTGTTTATCTGTCTATCTGTCCATTTATTTACTTACACATTTATTTACTGGCTAATTTATCTTTTTATTTATTTATCTTTCTATTTATGTCTCTAGTTAGTTACTTGCCTGCATTCATGTTACCCATTTAAGCTTTAAATATTTTCTCCTAATTCCAGTCTTTAGTAACTTGTTTGTTTACTTATCTATTTGCATACTTATTTACTTACCGAGTTCTCTATTAGTTAATTAATTAATTAATTAGCATACTTATTTACTGACTTATTTATTTCTTTAATCTCTCTATTTAGTTAGTTACCTACCTATTTATAGATATTTACAGATACATAAGGTATATTATATGTATATATTATTGATATGTTATCTAATATTGATATATTAATATCTATTCTTTCTATTACTTTTGTATTTTAGATATTCATGTATTTATTTCTATTACGATATTTCTGTTCTATCCCTATATATTATATTTTATTAATATCTATTTATTATTCTTAATTAAATTGTGGCATTCCAAAAGGCACAGATCATTCAGATCATAAAATGGTTAATTCTCCAACTATATCACATCTATCATCAATATTTAGCTGTCTCTAGGATTAAAGAAGAGATTCCAATGAAATAAATGTAATCAATCCCATTTTTTGGGAACACATAAATGATTTTTAGAGTTTTTTTTATAGGCATTAAACTCACATTCATACTGTTCCTGAAAGTTTCTCAATCACTTCTGTGAGACTGTTATGGCTTCCAAAGCTTAAGTAGCTCTAGCGAAGCTGCACAAGTTCCTAGAAGAACAGTTTAAAATTCCTCTGAGGTTGTAAACTGTCTCTGCCTTGGTTGTTCGAAGCGAAATAGTCCTGAAATCTTAATCCTTCCTTGAAATTTCAGGCCCAATGTAATAAAAATCTAGAAAATGAACGGGTGCTGCGGAACTTTCATGGTTTAGTGGCCATTGAGTTGGCAGTTGGATCTCATCTTGGAGGTCTCTTCCAACCTTAATGATCCATGATTCTATCATTCTATGGTTTCATCATACAGTAGAAATAAAATACTGACTTCCACATTCTGTATGACATCCTTGAATCTCAAAGCAAACTGGATAGCAAGAACTTATCTAGGTAGACACTCCTGGGCCAATGTCCTCAAGGAGCTCTGAAAATCCCACCAGTTTTCCGTGGAATTTCTGACACTTCTGTGGAAAGTCTGCTGGAAGCTACAGCCCTGCTCTTGAGGAGAGGTGCAGGGAATTACTTCTGAATGAAGGGAACACAAATTTTACCCTCTATAGTGACCGCAGAAATCCTTTTTGTATTGAATACCCACACATTTAATTTAATTTGGGTTCATAGAATCACAGAACATTTGGGATTGGAAGGGACCTTGAAAGATCATCCACTCCAATCCCCCTGACACAGCAGGATCCCGTAGATCCCGTTGCACAGGAACATGGTCTCCAAAGAAGGAGACACCACAACATGCTTGGACAGCCCCTTCCAGGGCTCTGTCACCCTCACTGGAAAGGATTTCCTCCTCAGACTGACGTGGAACCTCCTCTGTTCCAACTCACACTTGGTGTCCCTTGTCCTACCATTAGATGCCACTGAGCACAGCCTGGCTCCATCCTTCTGACAGCCACCCTTCCCGTATTTATCAACATTCATGGGGTCACCCCTCAGTTTCTTTTTTACCAAGCTCAAGAGACCCAGCTCCTTCAGCCTTTCCTCATCAGGGAGATGCTCCTCTCCATCATCTCTGTGGCTCTGTGCTGGACTTTCTGAAGCAGCTCTGCGTCCTTGTGGAACTCAGGGGCCCAGAACTGGACACAATATTCTGTATGTGGTCTCACCAGGGCAGAGTAGAAGGGAAGGAGAGCAATCTTGATCTACTAACCACCCCCCTTCTGATCCACCCCATTATGCCGTTGGCCTTCTTGGCCACCAGGGCCCATTGTTGGCTCCTGGCCATCCTGCTGGCCGCCTACACACTACTCTCTTGGCTTCTTCAAGAATCAGTCAATTGAGACTGTTCTGATCAATAAGAGCATCTGTGGACAGCTTGGGAGCCTTTTGCTGAGATGTCAGGCTTCAAGCATTGGTCTTGCAGGAGAGCTGAGCTGGAATCCTGAGGTGAAAATGAGAGGAAGAGCCTGCACTGTGCTTCTTTTTCTTAAAGGAAAAGAAAAGGGAGAATAAAACAAAAAAACCACCAAGAAGAAAAAGCAGAAAGAGAGCAATAGAGCAAAAGGCATTTCCTAGAGGTAGCCATTAAATCATTCAACACGCCGATCCCTCGAGAGCACAGAGGTTCCTCTTTCCTTTCCAGAATGGGTTTTTACTAACCATTTCTCATCTACTGCTCAGTGTCTTCACCTGGCTCTCTCTGGGCACTGACCCAGCCTCCACCCAGCACAGCAGCACCACAGCTCTTTCGGAGATGGGCTGCCGGCCCATAGATCACTTTCAAGAAGAGGTTTGCAATGGGTCCCTGATGATGTCGACCGAGGGCTCTGTTTTGCTCGTGATAATGTGCTAATGCTCCGAGAGCCGGCATAAATCTTCCCTACGCATCGTCATTTGTCAAAGTCACAACATGGGGCTGGAAAGTGAAAAAAAACCCAGTGAAATAAAATAAAAAGATCTGCAACAACAACAACAAAAAATCGTAGGAAGAGACAGAAAACGTGGGTTTCTTTTTTTAATTCTCTCCCATGTGGCTTCCCCTCCTCCTCTTCCTTCTTCTCTTAATCTCTAAAACATCTGATTGTGCTGAACTGGTAAATAAAGGTTTGGGTTTCTCCCTCCTCTGCATCCCTGTCTGGGTTTTATGAATGGGAACCCCAAATTGTGGAAGGGAGCCTTCGCCACCTTCAGTTAGGCAAAAGCTTTGGGAAAGAGTTGGTCAACGGGAGCTCGCTCCCAGTTAAATCATCATTTGGGCTGATAAAATTAGGTGGAAAACCATGGTCCTGTCAAAAGGGCCAATTAGCTGGTGGGACTGTGTTTTAATTATCTCTGAGGGAACAGTCTCATAGACCAGTCACATCAGGATGTTCTCTAGACCTTGTTTCCCAGGAAAAGTTGCGAGAGACAAATCCAAGCTTGTTTCAACACTTTATTTGTCTCTTTTTCCACTTCTGCCACCTTTAAATTTAGGGCTCTTTTCAGTGTTTCCTGTGTGCACCATCTCCTTGTCCCACTGCCATCCCATCAGCTGCTGGGAACGTGGTTCTGTGCCAAACACCTCCTGAAAAAATTGATTTGGACATTGAGCTGGTGCTTGTGCTCTGAAATGCCAGGACAGACAGAGCCCCGGTGGCTGACGCCCCTGTTCCTGCCTGGCTAGTGCAGTCCTTGAGAGAGAGTTCTGATGGCGATGGGATCCTTTTCCCTCCTTTGTGTTTCCATGTTGCGTAAAAAAATCTGAATAGGGAAATTGGGAGACGAGAAAGAAAGTGAGGTGGTTTCTCCAGCAGTATTTCAAGCCAATAGAATCTACCAGGCAGAGCCCTGTTGACACTAAGCCCCTGGACCTGGCACAGCCAGCGTTACCTAGAAGCACCTGAAAGCAGGGATGAACTGAAGGGAAGACACCTAGAAATTGATGGAGTGAAACCAGCAGAGTGTCACCAGAGATGCTCAGCGTCCTGCAGCTTCTCTTCATTCAATTACTGTTAAATACATCGACTGACAACCCATAGAATAGAATTAAATTCCTCTCCGTGAGGGTGTTGAGGCCCTGGAACAGGCTGCCCATGGAAGTTGTGGCTGCTCTATCCCTGGCGGTGTCCAAGGCCAGGTTGGATGGGACTCTGGTCTGGTGAGAGTTGCCACTGCCCATATCAGGGGGTTGGAACTGGATGATCTGGACGTGTTCCTGTGCAACGTGGTCTAGATGGTCCTGCTGTAGCAGGGGGATTGGACTAGATGATCTTTCGAGGTCCCTTCCAATCCCTAATGATTCTGTGATTCTGTAATTCTATGACCCAACCCAACCCATTCCCTGATTCCACGATAAAGCAGTGTGTCAGAGTCATCTAAACCTTCATTGGATGGGCTTCACAGTATCCACTGGTCTCTGCTTGATGCCCCGAACCAGTGATGAGAGCCTGGAAACTCTTGCAGGGTTAGTCAGGAGCTGTTAAACCTCCCCTTTGTTGAGTTCAGTCACTTGATACAGAGCCCTTCTGCCGTCAAATGCTTGGTCTGTCTGCACCAAAGTGGCACCACTCCTGCTTCCAGCTCTGACCCTTTATCACTGGTGTAACCTTACAGGCTGTATCTTAAATCCTGGCATGAAATTGAACCCGGTGCTGCGATCGTGGTCTGCACGGGAGCCACAGCAGCAGCTGGCAGTGCTCCCTAGCCCTGGCATCCTTCCTCTGCAGCCTCCAGTCCAATTAGACCTCACCTCAGGTAACTCTTCAAAAGCAAACCCTCTAATAATCGTAACGTGACGGGCGACATGGCAGGAGAAGAAAGAAGAGAACAGCCTGAAATCCGGTCTTAATCTGCGATGGAAAACGAGCCATGGGGTTATTTCCATGTGAGATCTTGGAAGCCATACAATGGGTGGAAGGGAAGGGATGGGGGGAGAAGGGCACAGCACAGCAGGGTGGGATATGAAAGGGAAGGAAGGAGTCCTCAGCCAAGGGCTGCTCTGAGGTGCAGGCTCATGGTCAGGGTTTTGGGTTTCAAACCTCTGCTGGCAATTTGCTTATGGGGGTCCTTCTCTGAACAGGAGAAGGAGCTACACAAGGTCACACTAACTTTTTTGGGGGTTTCATTCGCTTTTAGTTTCAAGGACAGCTTCTCCTGGGCCTGGCCATGCCATGCCTTGGGAGCATTCTACACCCCACTGAGCCCCAGGGGTTGGTTTTGTGACTTGTGAGGCAAGATGAGGCTCAGGTTGAGCATCACTGTTTGGGTACCACTGCCATCCTTGGAAATAGGATACAAAGAGAGAAGCAAAACCAAGCAAGATGCGAAGGAGACGGGGTTGCTGCAACACCCCATCCTTCTCCTGCACAGGATCTCTGCCAGCTCCATGATGAGAGGTGGGATGAGGGTAGCAGCCAGGCTGATGCCACCTCATCCACCCAGCCCCATCCATCAGGAGCTGCTCTACTGTTATGGATGGGATTTTTTCCAGCGGTGGAAACTGAGCTGGAATTAGTCCTCATCTGATGGCTATTTAAGTAGCTTTTCACTGGGTTTGAGTTCTGTAAACAGAGATTAAATGAAGAAAAGATTATACTGGAAGTACTCTGAGGAAACTGTGTCTGTGGAGGCCAAATGAACCTTCATATAATGGCCCTTCTTTCTATGAGAAGAGACTAATGTCTTCAAATCAATTATATCGAGGCCATCACTACACACTTAGACAGCTAATTAAAGACATTCTTTTTAGCACCAGGGAGATCGAATGTCCATCCCAGCTTCCAAAACCACTTTTAGTTTAAAAAAAAAAACCACCAGTGAAAACAAAAATAAATCCCACACACGTAACTCCTCCAGCAAATGGAATTAATACCGATAACTGTTATTGTTCAACGCACAAACGATTTGGGACGGAGTTTTTGATGTAGCGCGAGAGCAGCCGTCGAACGGCTCTGAGTGCCGCCAGGCTCCAGGGAGAACCGCAGTGAATTAACGGATCTGTGCAAAGAAAAATTGCTATTTTCAAAGATTGTTATCAAAATACGGGCTGAATGATGGCTTCGCTGGCCAAGAACAATACCCCGGCTTCTTACTGGGGTTCCTCGTTTCACTGGGTGTATTTGGCCTCCCTGCGCTATTTCCCTGACAAATCCATCGCGTTTATTTGATAGAGTGAAGACTCCAGTGTCGGGAGGGTGACAGATCAGATAAATGGTTCGGAGGTACCCAGCGCTGTTTCCAGCCTGGAGCTGTGAGTGGAGTATGGCTTCTGCAGGCTGAAAAAGCAAGAAGAGGATGTCAGAATTATTAAACTCAAGAAGAAGGAACTCAGCAAAGCGTTGTGTTTAACATGGGGATACCTCGTCCTGGATCGGTATCTGGAGTAACTATTTGTTCAGACAGTGTTTGCTGATGGTTTCTGATGTCTCAAGCCGGACTCTCGTATTTTCCATCGTAGCATCTGATCCAGCCTGTAGCAGATATTTTATCACAGCTCCGTAACCATCAACTCCAACTGATTATTTGCTTAGAGTTAAGCATCAGCACAAGTTCTCGCTGCACCGACGCTTACACGGAGGTTCCCACCAGTATAGTATTCCCGATCCCTCCTGTGATTACAGTCTTCCCCATCACAGTAACCCCAATATTAGTCAGGACTTGGGCAACCTTGGCCAATGTCAACAGAACGGGAGGTGCCGTTTCATTCATTTCCCCTGACCAGGGACAAAAATAACTTCATCTATTTCTTGGGGTTTGTGTTTCAACCTCCAGGAGAACAATTTTCTTTAAAAGTAGAGAAATTGGTTCCATTATAGTGCAGTTGGTCACATGAAGACTGTAATTTCATGAGGCATTGGGGCTGTTCAGCCTGGAGAAGAGAAGGCTCTGGAGGGACCTTCTTTTAACCTCCCAGTGCCTGAAGGGGGCCTACTTGAAGGCTGGGGAAGGTCTTTTCAAGAGGATTAGTATGGATAGGACAAGGAGCAGTAGGTTCAAGCTGGGAAAGGAGAGATTTAGGCTGGATAATAGAAGAAAGCTCTTCAACGTGAGGGTGGTTGATGGCTGGAATGGGCTGCCCTGAGGAGGTGGCCCCATCCCTGGAGTCATTTCAGGTCAGGTTTGATGAGGCTCTGAGCAACCTAATCTAGGTAGAGTTGTCCCTTTGTGGGGAAGTTGGACTGGATGACCTCTAGAGGTCCCTTCCAGCCTAGAACATGCCATGATTCTGTGCCAGAGACAGATTTTTTAAAAAGAAAATGAGAAAGAACAGCCTAGATGAATAAAAAACCCGATGGCCACACATTTGCTAACATCAGTAGTCACCTTTCCTCACACATAAAGCAGCCCAACACATTTTTGCCTGTCAGCATTCGAACAACAGGGGGAAAATAAATGGGAAGGAAGAAGCATAGACGTGTTTGGACTTTCTGACAAACGGGTTTGATGAACGGGGATCCCCGCACCGGTTCAAGAGTGAGGACAGAAAAATGAGTCCCCACGGCACAGGGCAAGATCTCCTCTAATAACAGAATGAGTGAGCAAATCAGGGCAACCACAACTTTCCTACTGTGTGAGAGACCACAAAGAATGGAAGGCAAACAGATAGGAGAAGGAGCAATTCATTCGGTGCCCACTATGGTTTCCAGGTAGAACTGGGTGTCAATGTATTTATGGGTTGGTCTCATATCTCTCCAGGTCTTCCTTCAAGCAGACTGAAGCTGGATTTGGGGTTTGGGTCCGTTTTGTAGCATCCTTAGCCTGCGTCTGATGAGGGGCTGAACTGAACTCCAGTAAATCAACCTACAGCCATGTAAAGCAGACTCTGGTATAAGTTTGCCTCAACCCAAATGGTTAAAAGCCTCTGTTTAATAACTGCCATGTGCACGGCTCCGGGAGCTCTTGCCACAAGCGGCTTTCCATTATTTTCCATTTTATTGTTGTGATTTATTTATTTTAATACCACCCTATCAGTAACCACACAATGCAGTCACTTACTTGAAACTGGTATTAATAATTTTGCAGCCACTAAACACCTGAAAACCCTCTTCTTGTCTCTTTATTGGCACCCCCAGGTTTTTATGAGCATGTTGCTTAATAGAAGAGGGAGCAGGGAGTTACCATGTTGTGAAAGACCAGGTGCCCACATGTTGCAAAAGAATTCTTGGAGCTAGAGTTAAGCTTTAAATGCTTGAAAAATCAGTTTTTACTGAACTGAAGCAGATCCATTGCTCAGTGTAACAATGTAGGAGCCACTAAGGGCTAGCACAGCCCTCCTGGATGATCCCAGAGTCACAGAATCACAGAACATTAGGGATTGGAAGGGACCTCAAAAGATCATCTAGTCCAACGCCCCTGCCAGAGCAGGATCCCCCAGTATAGGTCACGCGGGAACATCCATATGGGTTTGAAAGTCTCCAGAACAGGAGACTCCACAACCTCTCTGGGCAGCCTGGGCCAGGACTCTGTCACTCTCCCAATAAAGAAGTTTTTCCTGATGTTGAAGGTCTCTTAAAACCTCAGTGATTCTATGAGACCATGACAGGATTCACCTTTTCCCTTTGCACTGTCCACTCACACAACCTCCCTGTGGGACAGAGCCCAGGGCAGTATCAAGATGTGTTACAGGGACAGAAGGGAATTTCAGAGTGGGTTTCTCCTTGTCCTAAGCCAATCCCTGTCCCTTGTGGATCAAAGCTCATGGAACCCCTTTACAGAATGTGGGCTCCAGATGTGCCTCCACAAAGCGCAGCTCAATGCAGATTTAGACCCCAGTGTGGGCTCAGCTCTGCATCTGAGTGGCAGCACAGACAATGCCCTGTGTGCCTGTTCCATGGACCGTGGATGTGTATTTATTTGTATGGAAAAGGAAGCCCGTGGCAGAGGGAAGAATTAAAACCAGGTCTCTCAAATCCCAAGTTAACCTTAACCACTGGGTTATTTTCTTCTCTCCTGCATGAACGCTGCCTGCGGATCCTGTACACAAATACGAAGGAGATTTACTGGAGAAACCTCCTCAGACACAATCATGAGTGTGTGTGTGCGAGTGTGTACGGGGAGGGATATAAATATCTATATCCTCCGCATCAGCCTGGGAAAGCGATGCCTCATAAAAACTCTCGGAACAGCCAGTAAATTCGGGGCCAGATTTCAACTTGTGTTCCTCAGATAAGGACCAGAGGGAGGGGAAATGTAAAAAATAATCATAAAAACAAGACAGACAGCAGCAATCTGTTTTATCCTTCTGGCCACATATTGTAGGTCTATTTCTTTCAGCAGATGTGACTAATAATAAAATAAAATCATATAATATTAAATTCAAAAATGAAATAAAATAAGATAAAATAAAATAAAAATTAAATCACATAAGATAAAATAAAAATTAAATCACATAAGATAAAGTAAAAATTAAATGGAAGAGTATAAAAGAAAATACAAGAAAAGAAGAGAAGGGAAGAGAGAAAAAGAAAAGAGAAGAATAAAAGAAGATAAAAGAAAAGAGAAGGAGAAAATAGAGAAGAGAAAAGACAAGAGGAAAAGAAAAGAGAAGAATAGAAGAAGAGAAAAGGAAAGGAAAGGAAAGGAAAGGAAAGGAAAGGAAAGGAAAGGAGAGAAAAGAGAGAAGAAGAAAAGAGAAGAATAAAAGAAGAAAAGAGAAAAAGAAGAGAAAAGAGAAGAGAAGAGAAGAGAAGAGAAGAGAAGAGAAGAGAAGAGAAGAGGAAAAGAGAAGAGTATAGGAAGAGAAAAGAAAAGAAAAGAGAAGAATAAAAGTAGAAAAGAGAAAAAGGAAAAGAGAAGAAGACAAGAGGAGAGAAGAGAAGAGAGAAGAGGAAAAGAGAATAATAGAAGAAGAGAAAAGAAAAAAGAAAAGAAAAGAAAGAAAAGAAAAAAGAAAAGAAAAAGAAAAGAAAAGGAAAAGAAAAGAAAAGAGAAGAAGAATAAAAGAAGAAAAGAGAAAAAGAAAAGAAAAGAGAAGAATAGAAGAAAAGAAAAGAGAGGAGAAGAGGAGAAAAAAGGAAATGAAATAGAACAAAACCGAAACAAAGCAAAAACTGCATCAGCTGTGTCTCCAACGGCAGTTGGATGGAGCGCAAGCGAACACAGAGCGGTCGTTCCCATCGACGCTAACACCATAATAGTCTGGATTACGCCGCGCGCCGCTGCTGTAATAACAGCCGTTTGCTGTCAGCGCTGCCGTGTAAAAACAAATTAGCCGGATGATTAATGAATATCGAAACCAGCATGTGGATTCTCCTCTGTGATGCTTCAGCCCAGTGTGAAATCTGCTGCCGCGAGAGCTCGTCTCTGCTGCTGCTGTTGCAAAGTGTCTCCCCTGCACGTGTGGGTGTCCCTCAGAAAGGTGGCTGCTAACCACAGCGGCTTCCCAGGCTTTTGAGAAGACATCTAATGACAGACACCAGAGCAAACTGCAAGGCCAGAAATCGGTGGTGGGGTGAGAAACGGCTCTGCTGAGGCTGGATGGTGGGAAGTGCTGAGGGTCACCTGGGTGCTCCAGGGCACACAGTAACTCCTGTTCTGGATGGATTTTGAGGGGGATAACTGGAAAATTCAAAGATTTTAAGCAGCTGGAAGAGTTTGAAAACAGCACCCAAGGTATGATGACAATCAACCTCGTGTTGAACGGGCTGCCCGGGGTGGAGTCTCCTTCTCTGGAGACGTTTAAAACCTGCCTGGACATGTTCCTGTGTGACTGGATCTAGGGGATCCTGC